>QJNY01000548.1:0-51318 GCA_004155945.1 Monosporascus sp. mg162 | reverse complement strand
GGTACTGGGTATAGTATCTATCGTGCAAATTACATCGTGTAATGATTTTCTGTGTATTTGGCTCAGCCTGGAAAATAAGGCTTGAACCCATTCGACCTTGCATTATTATGCCTTAAGGGTTTACCAACTTTATAGCTTATTTCTGCCGTATAGTTAAAAGGATTTTAAACGATTTAATGCCCGATATAACTCGGCTATCCGTCGATAACGTTAAGATCAAAGGCCTAAAGATTAAATATAACGACGAGGAGATTTTTCCAAGAATTCGGCGATTCGTTTATAAGCATATCGTCAATATAAACAAGATTTTTTTAATTATAAGCTTATTAGTGCGACGATTAGTATAAAAAGGTTTCAGTAATGTTAAAAATTAACCGTTATAGTCGGATTTATTTGTAAAACGAATGGGCGACGATCAGATATAACCAAGGTAGAAAAAATCCTAAAGATTTAGCTATATAAAAACGTTTCGGAAATTAAAGCTTTTTTAGGTATTATCGTTTATTATTAAATATTTATTACGTACTTTGCTATTAAAACAAAACCTTTTATATGTTTGCTCTAGAAAAATTAACCTTTTATTTGGGGTTTTAATCAAAATTACGTAATGGAAAATATCAAGAAAGCGATTATTATTGCCCTGATTTTGATTATCTTGGATTATAACCTTAATACCGGAAAAATTATTATAAGAATAAACGCGAATAAAAAAGGCTTTAAAAGTACTTTTGATTAATTAATTAATAAAGTAAAACATTCTACGCGCTTTAAAAGTAGTACTTAAAAAGGTATTACATTAAATTATGACGCTGCCAAATTGGAATATCGAATTATTTTCAAAAATTTAAGGAAATTCCGGAATTATATTTATAAAGTCCGATTTATACTAAAAACTAACGTTAAAGTATTAGTAACTTAAATCAATAACTCCTTAAGCTTTTTACCTGGTATTATAATTATTTATTAAATCGCCTGGATAAAAATGTTCGATTTCGAGATTAAATATATCCTCGGCAAGAAAAACATAATAACGGACGGTTTATTCCAAAGGTTACTTAAAGCCTTTAACGCGTTAAACGATTAATAAAAAAGAAAAATCGATAACTTTATTAATATCTATCTTAATATTATTCGGCTTAACCTTATTTTAATTGGCATAACTTTTACATTTATTGATACGGATGGTCGTTTGGCGCAGTGGTTAAGCGCCTGGCCGTTCTTTTTCGTGAGAAAGGGGGTTCGAATTCCTCGACGACCACCGATCATCGTTCCGCTGCACCTGGGAATCGAACCCGGGTCTTCTCCGTAGCGGAAGCTCGGCGATATCGGCGCGACCTCGGCCACCTTCCGACTCAAAAAGGGAGTTGTGGTAGAAGTCCCTTTGGCAGCGGGAACTCGTCCCACCCCGTTAAGCCAAAGGCACCACGACGAAAATTTCGGTCTTATTCCCACAATTAACCTGGCTATTCGACGGCCCGCCGCCACCGTCGAGTCAGCCGCGGTTTAGCCGCAAGGGATTCTGCAAAACCGACAAGTAGCGGCCTTTACCGTTATCGCCCCCATTTAATAGGAACTCTATAACGCCGACAGGGTGGGGAAAGATCCCATACCGCCCCCTCGACGATACTAAAAGTGGGAAAATACGCCTATTACGACGATCTCGCCAACCGTCGAATAACAAATTAGCCGCTACCGAACAGCGGTAATTAACAACACCCGATCCGACGATCAGCATATAACCTTCCAATACCCGGTAGGCCGCTATAAATAAATACGGTTAACGCGGCGTTAACGTTAGGATTTGGGTAAAAAGAATACGAGACGGAAAAGTAACTAAAAAGTTCCAAACTAGGGCTAATTAAATTACGGGCATATAAAAACAAAGGTTTTCGTCCAAAACCTTAAAAAAGTTCGCCTTTAGGTTTAAGGTTTCCCCTACCGCCGTTCGGACGCAACAGGGTTATCTAAATCTTCGGGCTTCGTAGTTCGAATATAAATACAAAGTAGGAATACCGCATGCCCTAGGGGCAATACGGCGTATGAATAATAATAATAATATTGATACGGATCGGCGACAAGGACCTTTTATCGGAAATTAGTTTAAAAAGTTGCAAAAGTACGCTAGGTTCCTAACGACACTGGATTTCCTTAATCGGCTCGATAATACTCCAAGAAAAAAACGAAATGCTTTTAAATCCGAAGCGTTAAATTACTTTATTTAGGACGGTATTTTTGGCGCAAAACAAACAAGAAATATAGCAGCCGGCGAATGGTTAATACCGAATAAAAACGACTTGCGGTAATTAAGTAATGTTATAAAAACTATAACCATAAAAGGCGAAATTCGACTTATCGTCGCATAATAGCTTTATATTTTTAACGTAACATATTTGGCCATATTCGGAAGGTAGTATTTATATGTATCAAATGTTAAAAAGCAGCCGATCGACGTTTCGAAAAGGATCATAAATTTTCGCAACCGATTAACATAGCAATTATTTGGGTAATCGATATTCAGTTTATAGCTAATAACGATAGTTGCAAAGTTATGGTCGAAATTAAATGCGAATTATTTAATTATTTAAAAGCTAAAACTTTGCGATTAATTACGTTAACAGCGATTAAGAAATTCTTAAATAAGTACATCTTTTATCGATATAATATCCCAATCAAAATCAAAATTAACGGCGGTTCAAAGAACAAAGGCGAAATTATTAAAGCCTATAACGCATTAAGAATTAAGAGAAAAGTTAATACCGCGTATGCAACCTGCCCCTAAGGCCTAGTAGAAAAAGGACATATCCCGATCGCTAGAGCTTTAATAAAAGCGACGAATGGAACTAACAAAGGATAGGTTAAGTTTTTGCCTAAGATGGTCTTCGCCGATAATACCATTGTGAAAAGTTATGGCCTTAGCCCTTATAAATTGCTGTACGGACAAAAAGCGCTATTACCGATCGAAACAGTCCTGCCGACATGGAGAATTATAACTTGGGACCTAGATACGCCGAAAGAAAATCTAATTACGTAAAAAATTCGGTTTTAAAAAAGGAAAACTAAAAGTGTAACCAAGGTTACCAAAATAATCGTTAAGTAACGCCGCAAAATAGCTAAATTAGCGAATAAAAGGGACAAGAATAAGATAAAAAATAAACCTTTAAAAGTAAATAATTTAATATTGTTATATAATACGTTACGATATATAAATATATCCAAAAACATAAAACTAAAATACCGTTAAACTAGCTCGTATTTAATTAGTAATACCATTAGTTTAAGTATTTACTGTTTAAAAGAAATTAATAAAACGAAATTATAAGGTATTTTTCTTATTAATAAATTAAAGTAATTTGTAAAAGATAAAAAAGGATATTAAAAACCGATTAATTTACAAAAAAAAGATTAAACGAAACCATTTGCTAATCAGAATAACGATACGATATCGAATACCTTAAATACTGCGAATATCGAACTACTTAAAAACGGGCAGCTTAAAGCTTTAAAACCTATAAAAACAAATATTAAAGTATAAATACCAAATAACCTATTTAAAGTTTATACGGTTATGGACGATAACGATACGACAAAAACGATACGATTAAGAAAGCGGAGGAAATTAACTCGATTATTTGCAAAAAACTATAATACAGTAATTCCTATAAATTTTTTTAAACTTTTTTAAGCTTTTATAAGTTCCCTTAAATTCCTTTACCGTTCCGCCTACCGATACCTTATACGATAACCATTATGCTTTACTTATAATTAATACGTCCGGCTATATTCGCCCGGAACCGGAAATTAATAATATGTTTTCCTACCTTGCTTTAAAGCTAATCCTTATCGTATATCTTGATAATAGAACAAGTTTTTATACGAATATCCTTTTTAATTCGCAACAATCGTAAAAAGCTAACCCTAAATACCTTGAACCGTTCGTTCCGCAAGGTATAATTATACCCTTCGATAAACCCGACATAATTACTATAAACCCCGTTAAAAAAGCCAGGAATCGACCAATACCTAAAAAATAAATATATTCCGTATTAATTAAAATATTTTAATATTATATATCGTTTTTCGCAAAATTCGTAAAGTACTAGGTTAAAAAAACCGAATACCTAAATAAATAAACCAGTAATATATCTAAGATCTTTAGCAAAAGCAACTATAAAGTAACCCAAAAAACTGGCCCGATAAATTTCGACGTATACTGGATAAGCTACCAAGTCTTCCATTAACTGGAAATACCTGATTACATTAAACTAGGCATTTACGGCCGCCCAAAAGTTCTTACCCTTAATTTGTTATTACAAGTATTAATCTATAACTGGATTACCGATAACGCTAATAAACATAGCCCCGAATATCTATATTAATTAACGGATTTTATTAACGATCTTACAAAGAAAACCAAGTACTTACTTCGATATATTTAAGTATAACGTAATATATAACATTAATTTTATTCCAAAATTTAACCACGACTTAATTATTATCGAAATAAATACGGCGAAAACGTAACGTTCCGATATTAATATATAACCTAAAAACCCGATCTATAACCCGAGAACTTACCCGACGTATTAGGATTGTTAAAGCTGTTAATAAAACCCTAGCGAATAAACTGCTATTAAGTATCGGCAGGTTAATTGGAACAAGTACAGGCGTTACTGATCGTCGATTACCAATTATCTATTTAACGATACTAAGGATTAGATTAAGCTTTAAAGGTATTTTAGCTACCTTTATTAATAAAAGTACATATCGTATCGGCCAAGGTTTTAGAAATAGTAAATTATTTACAACCGGTATTTCTGGTAATAAAATATCTTAATCAGGATTTATATTGTAAAATCTGTACTAAAAGATAAAGATAAGGTTAAAAATAAGTGCTTAACAATATATTAAGTTCTATAATTTGCGAACGTTATCAGGATTATAAAAAAGTTTTAAATTCCGAATACTGCCCAAAAGCTTATCGATATAACGGGTTAATCGTTTAGAAAATATGGACGAGTTTAATACCGTCAAGATCCTACGACGATAATCAAAGATTTCGTTCAACTTATCGATATTTGCCTTAACCCTAAGATCGATAGGCTTTTTAGTACCAGGATTTAAAAGCTTATTACCTGAACCGGATTTCTTCTTAATAAACGATTTTTTTATAACGGGGATAAAATTACCTAAGCCTATACTTCCGCGAAAACTCTAGAAACTGCTTAAATCTGATGGCTGCCGAAAACTTATAATGGTATTAATCAATGCAATAAGGATAATTATGTATATATTTAAGTATATGTGAGGTTTAAAAGAAAAAGTTTGAATAATGTTACAGAAAAGCTGTAAAAGAAATATGGATGCGAAAACAAATGCGCACACCTGATCAAAGAAAGCGACGACGAGGGCATTTTCTCATACAACTTCGAATAAAATTTTCTGGAATTTTTTCGGCGCACACGTTTTATCTATATAAATTCAATACATTAACCTTAAATGCACTTAATCAATTAAATGCATAAGTTACTGGCAGATTCTGACGAATTCCTACACTCATACAACAACTACACCTTAACATCTACAAAGCACCTACACCTATACCAATATACCTATATACACATATTACACATCATCCCCAGCTACTACTATTGCTCTCAAATTACTTAATATTATACCTAAACACGCTAATCAATACATCCCCAGTTATTATATCGTAATTCAAAAAACGTACTATATAAAATAAGGGCGAAAGTTCCAAAAAGTTAAATACCTCGGATTTTGGAAAGCTTATACAATCGGGCAATATACCTATATGGGAAAAAGATAACATGGTACAATTTTTTTTTAAAAATACACAATAATAATTTTACCCCTTACCCCGTAAAAGAAGTTACGCCTTAAATTCGTTTTAATCGGCTTATTCCCAAATACCCAAAGAATATTAATAATTAACGTCCATAAAGAAACATTAACCCGTTACCATACTGATTAATAGAACCATGGTATAACGAAATGGCTAGATATCTATAGCAAACCCTTATAATCGTTCAAAATAGAACTTACTTACGCTCCGAAAATATTACTGCTTTCATCCAGATAATCGCCCAAAACGCACCTTTAAGAATCATCGCCGTCATCCCAAAAGCTAAACGAATAATCTTATATGGCAAGTCCAAACCACTTCTTAATAAAACCCAAAAAGCGATCAATACCAATAACCCGAAATATATATAATTTATCGTCCAAACCAAAATCCCGATTAATAAAGGTCTAATAAGGTATTAAATTAATATGTTATACGACCGATTAAAGCGTTTATTACTAATATTCGACACCTATACCACCTAAAATCGTACCCAGTTGTTACTTCAGCTGTACCGAAAAGCATGGATAAAATCAAAATTTAATAATCCGCCTGCCCGTATAGTAATCGTTAAGATATTTATCTAAACCAAATATTATACTTGCCGATTATAGATTATTTATGTTTTCTATATTATTACCCACAACTCTGCGAAATAAAAAAACAAAATTATAATTAAAGGGACAGGATTTAACGAATATCGAATAAAGAACAGCATTACCGATGTAATTAAAGCATTTTTAGGTTTAAAACCAAAGAATAAAAACGTTAAGAAAAACGTAAGAAATTAGCCTGAAAACTTTTCGTTCCTATTAACTAAGGAAAATAATAATAAATCAAACTTTAATCAATTTACCCGACCACTCCATAATAAACGACGCTAACTAAAATAACGTCTTAATTAATCTCAACAATTATCCGCACGACCATTTCCGATATTAATGCCCTTTCTCTTATCAATTCAAACAGGCCCATCGGCATTTAAAGTTACATGTTTTAATTTAACACCTACGAAACTACTATTCGAAATAAAGTATAAGCTCCGACCGAAAGTTGATAATCAGCAAGCAATGGCAATAGCATAAGGTTAATATGTTACGCCGTACAAGTAGCTAAAAAATACATTCGAAGATACAGGGCAAAAACCAGAAACATACTTCCTATAAGAATAGCCAGGCTAAGCTAGGTACAAATCTTTAATCAATACAAAGAAACCAAAGGATAAGGCTCAAAAAAAAAAAAAAAAAAAAAAAAAAAAGGCTAAGTAGAAAAAGGATTTGGCCAGACGTCGAAGACGAAACCCTAAATTAAAAATGATAAAAAACAAACCGCACAAACGTTAACCAGATTAATTAATAGGGTTTATGTATAGTTTATAGCGTTAAAAGTTGGTTACGTTGTATTTTTATTTATTTCTCAAAATGGATTAAGGATAATCTTATTTCGAAAAAAAAAGTTTAAAATAATGCAAGGTACCGAACCAAGGGGCATGGCTTGGCTAATCAGTTAGTTAGCTCTATATATATATTTCTAGGAGCTCTTTCCACCGGGCGCAACCCCGAGACCTATTCATCACCGTATTTCAATCATCGATCATCTACCGTTCATCAGTTATTCAACACACACATTCATGTCTATTCTAAAGTCCGGTTCAACATGGACCCAAATACAGTGTTTCGTTTGCCTTCATTACCGCTGCACTCGGCTATTCTATCGTAACCTGCTTATCAAAGATGCTCTGATCGGAACTGAATCTCCCCGTCCCAATTCACCATAAAAAATAAAGAATACCTTTACGAAATCGAGAACGCCGAAGGTTAAATATTTAACTACGACGACGGATAAATTCGATACGAAATTAATTACTTCAAAACCTTCATTGAAAGAAAAAAACAAATTATCAGTTTCAACGTTATCGCTATAGAAAACTTCGATTTAATTCTAGGTTTACCTTAATTGGAACAGTATAACCCGGTTATTAATTAAGAAATTTGCGAAATAAATTATAATTTATTTTCTAACAATAAGCTAAACGATAAAAGATTTTAACATTCGATTGATAAAATAAACGAATATAAGCATAAAAAAAGGGCAAAAACCTTACTATTAAAAGCAGTACGGCATATTTAAAAGAAAGGGCATAACTGAAAAATACGACGTATTATCGCCAACTTTAAAGCAAAATTCAAGCAGATAAATAACGATTTAGAACGACCGCCCGAAAAACTACTAAAATAAATAAATAAAGTACTTTTACAATATTATAAATACGACAAGTTATACGGCAAGAAACTTAATATCAAATTAGTAAAATATAACGAATAAAATTATAAAATAATTTATAAAAATAGCAAAAGTACTGCCTTTTATCTAATATACAACCTAAACTATATAAAATTATACGCCTTCCGCGATTATCTTAAAAATAGACATCGAAAAGGATGGATTCGACGTTCTAAATTACCAGCCGAATACCTTATATTCTTCGTACCGAAAAAAGTGAAAAATTTTCAATTAGTAATAAATTATCGACAACTTAACGATACTACCGTTAAAGACAGAATGCCGTTATTATTAATTACTAAAATAAAAGATCGTTTACATAGAGCAAAATAATTATAATAATTCGGATTAAAAAAACATAAATAAAAACCAACTTTTAAAACGAAATATAATTTATACGAATACCTAGTTACCTTTATAGAACTAATTAACGTATTAATAACTTTCTAACGAATAATAACCTATATATTAAAAAAATCCTTAGATATTTTTGTTATCTATTATCTCGACGACATTCTTATTTACTTAAAAACGGAAAAAAAAAGTACGAAAAATATATTTATTAAGTTTTACAGGCGTTATAAAACGCCAAACTTTTAATTAATACCGAAAAAAACCATTTTATAAGTAGAAAGTTAAATTTTTAAAACATATTATTACGCTGGGACAAAGTCGTATAAACTCTAAAAAGCTATCAACAGTTAAAAATTAAGCATAACTTATTAATATTAAAAAGATATAAGTATTCCTTAAATTCGCCAATTATTACCGACGATTTATACACAATTTTAACAAAATAGCTATGCTATTAACGGAACTTACTAAAAAAAAGAAAATTATTTAAATAGATTCCAAAAAAAAAGAAATAACTTTCTAGCGAATTAAAAACGCCCTTATTAATAAACTAGTATTGATTATATACGACCTAAAGCATTAAATTAAACTAAAAACCGATATTTCGGATTATCTCTTAAAAGTTATAATTAAATATCAAAACAATTAAAAAAGACTTTACCTTATTACGTTTTATTTCTACAAGCTATATAAAGTAAAATTAAATTACCCTATTTATAATAAAAAGTTCCTAATTATCGTTAACGTTTTCAAAAAATTCAAGCATTATCTTAAAGGTAATATGTACTAAATTGAGGTATATACGGATTACAAAAATATTATACATTTTTTTACGACACGAAAACTTATCGAAAAACAATTATGTTATGCAAAAACTCTTTTTAAATTTAATTACGTTATTATCCATCGAAAAAAAAATCGAAAAAATGGCAAAACAAACGTATTTAGCAAACGACCTAACCTGGAAAAATCTAAGGTTAAGGTATAATAGATAATCTTCGATATTATACCCGAAAAATACCTAAAACAACAACGAATTGCTATAACACGAACAATACTACCTGATATACATCAACGTATTTAATAATATAATATTAATCAACCAGCAAAATACCAAACAAATAAAATATACGTACCTAAAAACCTATAAAAACTATTAATATGAAATATATACAAACATCCGGTATATAAATACCTAAAAATCCACAAAACCCTAAAACGCTTATAACGGATATATTACTTTCCTAAAATAAAAACTACAATATAAAAAGTAATACGGCAATGCGATATCTGCGCTAAAGCAAAAATACGGTAACATAAACCCTACGGAAAATTATAACCCTTACTAGTTGCTAAACAACTATAAAATTCGATTATATTTAACTTTATTACCAAACTCCCTTTATTAAAAAAACCCAGTTATAAAAATACATTACGACAATATCTTCGTAATCGTTAATCGATTTACGAAGTTTTTTTATTTCTTACCCTATAATAAAGATACCGATGCAAAGTAATTCGTATACATTTTTCTTAAACATATTTTAAATACTTACGGATTTCTAACAGAAATTATTTCGGATAAAGGCGCCACTTTTACTTCGAAATTTTAACAAAAATTAATAACTTAATTTAAACTAAATAATAAAATATCCAACGTATTTAAACCAGAAACAAACGGACAAATAAAAAGAACTAATTAAATGTTAAAAAAGTATTTACGATATTATATTAATTACAAATAAAATAATTAGGTTAAAAAATTACCAGTTACATAATTAATCTATAATACTAACTATTACGAAAGCATTAAAATAATATCAGCAACTACTAATTTTAATTTTACATTTAAAATTTACCGATATTTATAGAGAAATAAACTAACTAATGTTAAAGCAATTTTAACGTTAAAATAATTAAAATAATTATACGCAAAAATAAAATCAAAGCTTAATTTTGTACGTAACCAAATAAACAAATATTACAACTAAAAAAAGTTAAAAGGATCAACTTTTTCGAAAAAGGAAATAATATACTTAGCTACCAAAAGTATCCAAACCAAAAAGCTAAACAAAAAACTCGATTTTAAATATATCGGCCCATATAAAATCGCTAAAAAAATCTCAAAAAACAATTAATAATTGGACCTATCGCCGAAAGTTAAGCTTTATCCAATCTTTTATATCTCCTTATTAAAATCAGCAGCCGATACGATTAAAGTTAATATAAAACAAAATAAGGATAAAAAGGTTATGAAAAATATACCGGTTTACGAAGCAGAAAAAATACTGGATATACGCAAAAAAAAAAGGACTTATCCAGTACCTAGTTAAGTAAAAAAACTACCCAAATTCAGAAAACACCTGGAAACCCCCCAAAAACTTTACGAATGCCCAACGCCTTCTAAAAAACTTTCACCAACAACGCCGGAAGCGCTAAAGTTAAAAATATCCCAATTTAGGTCACCCAAAAAAAGGCCAGTCGGCAGGCAGAAAAATCTGCACTAACGCAACCTTAACTTCTAACTGCTATTACTTTCGTTCCAAACGTTCGAATTCCTTTATCGCCTTCGCACCTTTAATACCTTTACGCAATATTTCGATCCCATGCTTACGTAAAAGTTTCTTTTAACTTCGCAAACGACTTAAACGTCCGAATAACTCGTTCAAATCTTATTAAACGCGAAGAAATTCCTTTTTAACAAAACGCTTTTAAAGTTTAAAGCAATCCTTTTTAACAACCAACCTACGGTATTCGACTTCGAAAGGCCCGAATAGGTTATAAGGACCACTATGCTCGATATAACGCGCGAACTTCCTAAAATCAAGATAAACTTTGCAAATCTTATTCTCGGATTTACAACGCGAACATAAAAACGCGGACATATCAAAACCAAAAGTATTAATTCTTTTAAACAAAATTAAAACGTTATTGCGTTTACAAAATTTCTGTTTTTCAATACGACTTAACATAGCAGTTAAATAATAGAAAAAATTATATGAAAAAAGGAAATTACTTATCAAACAAATACGACAAACAAATTAATCTTTAAGGGCAAAAATCCTGGAAAAGGGGAAATCATATTATGGCTAAAAACCTTAACTCGATTAACAAACGGTCGGAAGTTATGGGACGTATCTCCGATATGGGTTCCAAGGTTACGTAACTAGCTCGATAAGCTCGCAGCGTTTAATTAACGTCAGTACTTCGAGCCAGTCGAACCAAAAGAACGGCTCGATAAACTCGAAAAAGCTCGACTACCAAAGAAAGGTTCGAGCCGGTTCGAGTACCTTAAGCCAAAACTAGTATATATACGCTTATTATTTTCTATAATCTAAATAGTACCAGCTTGCAATACAATTTGGTTACCCAGATTTACATCTGCTATTACCCAACGTAACTATCGCCTTATTGCTCAGATTCTTACGATACCACTGCCAACATAAACCGTACGACTTAGGTTTAACAGTTGGTTAAGCCCATAGCCGTCACAGATAGCTAGGAATATTTACTTTAATATGCCTATTATCATATCTAAAGGCGTATACAGATCCCGTCGCTTAAAAAATGGCAATATTTTCGAAAAGAAAAAGCCCTGGGATCAAACCTTTATCTATTACGTTGCTATAGTTGGCGTTAATTACAAATTAAAGCTATATTAGTATAAGGTTTTTTCGAACGATAATGGCAAGATAGATTTTAAGACCTATAAGGCCGTAATAAACGGGGTTATTAAAGATATTAAGGCTTTTAAGGGTAACGATTTTATCTTATAGGAGGATGGCGGTAGGATATATACCTGCAAAGAAGCTGTTAAATAAAAACGCTAGGAAGGGATTACCGCGTTGCTTAACGCTTACTACTCTCCCGAAACTGCCCCTATAAAGTCTCGTAGGATCGCCAACGTCGTCAAAGATCACATCAAACGAAAACCTTACGCTGATATTAGAAAGTTACGTTTGTTAGCAGAAAAGGGGTAGGTAAAGGTGCAGATAGATACGATTAACAGCGTCTTCGCTGATATGTATCAACGCTGGAAGGAGATAATCGAGGCTGAAGGCAGGCGAATTAACAGATAGCTAAAATAAGCCTGAATTGCAATTGCAATAAGCTTCAATTGCAATAACTGTTGATTTCTGTTGCTTTTTGCTAATTGCGTTGATATGTGGAAGCTGAATGGGTGTGGATTTTCGTGCGCCACCAATTTTCGGCACCGCCTGCTTGCTTGCCCGGAGTAGTTACTAATACCCAATTGGTTAGAGAGGCGGGGTCTCCAGCTGTTGCCGGGATGCCCGTATTTGCATCTGCATTTCGTACAAACAATTATCTCTTTTGCGGAATAGCCTATCTCACTAAGCTCACTGGGTGCGATACCTTGTCACTTTAGCGGCCTCTATAGGGATAATAGGAAGTAAGTATTGAGTCCTTGGATGCCCATGATAGGATGGATACGGTTACTCACTAGTGTACGTCCTGTGATCTAAGATCGACCGGCTGCACGTAGTCCTCATCAACCTAACATGAAGTCGTAACTCATGTCCATAGTTACGATTAAAACTAAAGTGCTGTGTGCCTAGGCAGGTTCGCCACAACGACCTTGCCTTTGCCATCCCCCTACCCCCTTATACGGGCAACTGCACGGCTGTTGGAAGTTGAAATTTAATGGCGGATCCATCAGCTAATACGTAGCTTGCAGCTACGGCTTGGCGCTAGGGACGAGTGGGAACGAAACGTACCACTTTTAAAGCAGGTAGCAATTAGAGAGATGGGCCCGTATCAAGCGGAATTTTGTGAAATTCGTGCAAATGGGCTTTGTCGGCTGATATCCTGGATTCCCTAGCGTCATATCGCATCAAAGAACTAGGTGACGTAGCAAGGCACACGTCCAATCAAATTAGACCGTCCCGAGGGTGCATTCCAATGTCAACTCCCGCGGGAACCCCGTGATTTATGCAGCTGCCGCTGGCCCGAACTTGGGCTGTGATAGTAGTCGGTAACACGAAAGGACTCCACAGTCTGGCGGCATCGTGACGTGAAAAGTTATAGTGAGAAGAGACTATCTTATATAGCCCTTTCAAATACGAAGGTTCGTACATTCTTCCATGGCGCATCGCATGCATTACCAACCCCTTTTCACAAAGTCTGAGTGCATTATAGACAGTTCTCCTATACCGTTTCCTCACTTAACCGGGTTGTTTCCATCTACCTCGCCGAGTTGATAACAGCCACAGCGATTCCAGCGCTGGCAAGCATCCACATATCCATTCCATCAGCTCGACCCGAGCACATCATTCGTCAGCGTCGGACCAGCTGCAATTGCTCCAGTGTCGGGTACGGCAGTCGGAGCCGTCGCCGAGGAGGCGGAAGTCGTACCCTCCTCAGGATGCGCGTCGGCACGGCACTCGACCTGGGCAATGGTTATGTTCAGCTACGACTGTTCGATGGGATCATGACGCTCCCAGGTGATCGGGCATTCGGAGGTAACGGAGCTGACCGCGGAGCTCTTGGCAGACTACTACGACGCTACCGCGCTGCCGAAGGACGAATAAGCGGCGCTCACGCTGGGCGGCACGTCCGTGGAAAAGCCGCACCACTGCGACCCAGTGACCTGGCAGCTCAGTTTGTCGCGCTCGGTGGCCGTGGACAGGCATAACGCGAGCTGCTTGTCGACATACGAATCAATGGTCTCTAGCAGTGTGCCGGTCGGCTTTGGCATGTCGAAGTATTCCCATCATGTTCTTTGTTGCCCACACCCATAGGTACGGAATCTAAGTGCTATTTGGCCCTTCTGTTTCTGTCGGCACCAAGCTCGTTGCATTTTAAGCCGCCAAAGTTATAGAATTATAAATAACTTGTGAAGATACGCGTAGCTTATCTGACTGTTATTGGTATGATGATGTGTGTATTACTAACATGTGTCAGGAAGGATCAGATTGATCCCTGTTGTGTATCTAAAATACTAGCTACAGGTGGGACGCGTGTGTGGCCCTAGTGCGACGCGTTAGGGTTAGTGTTGCATGGGCCAACCAATCAGGTGCATGGCAACGCACCATATGCCAACATAACTTATTTATCATCTAACGTCCCACACATATGAGCGAGACACGCATATAAGCGAGACACTTTTTAATACCTCTCAGCAACACACCCAAATAACTCAACCACAACACCTCAAATCAACTTAAATCAATCGAACGTTTCTTTGCTAGCCTTGTCCACAGCTTTTCGACAAGTGCACGCATTATATCAAGGCTTGTTGCGGACGCCATATTGCCATTCCTTTCTGCCAACTTATATGCGACCGACCAACTTTAACAGTTATTCGCAGCAATTCTTTGCCACGACTTTTCTGCTGGCTAAAGGAACTTGTTTATCCTATATAGCAAGTATTTATCTTTCTGGGAAACGTTTGTTTTAATCATTTCATTACGTAGGTATCGAATTGTTGCGGAATCAAGCCCGATACGCCCTGCCATACGCCCCGCGAGACGCCCCGCGAGACGCCCCGTACGGACCCCCCAACATACCCCCCAACGCGCTTTTAACGCGTTCACAACGTATCCTATAACACGTTCTCCGACGTATATCTTTAACGTTTTAAAGCCGGACAAGAAATGCTCGCGTATTTGGGTTAAGGATTCGGTCGAGAATAGTTATCTAGTCGGTCGGCTTTGGGTCGTACGAAATGGGGGAAATATTAACCTGGACGTGTTGGGCGCTGGTCGGTTGGGCCGGGTTGGTAGGGTGGAATGGCAATATGGCGTCCGTAACAAGCTTTGATATAATGCGTGCACTTGTCCAGAAGCTGTAGATACAGTTAGCAAAGAAGCATTCGATTGATTTGAATTAATTTAATGTGTTGTGGTTGAGTTATCTGGGTGTATTGCTGGGAAGCACCAAAAAGTGTCTCGCTCATATGGGTGTCTCGCTCATATGTGTGGGACGTTAACTTGTTATTCCGTATTTGATGATGCTGGTTAGACTTTAACCCTGTTTCTGACTTTACGCGAGATAAATGTTACCGCATAAAACCAATAAACGTAAATGCTAGTAACGAAATTATCGGGAAGATATAAGAAACATTGTTTGATTACTATAAATCCGGGTATATTTCCGGACCCGTCCTTCATTACGATATAAAAGAAATTAAAATGTACTTTGCAGCAGTTTAACGACAGCCTCGTTCCCGTTCTTTGCTGCCCAGAACAGCGGCGTCTGCCCGGAATCATCCTTGGCGTCTGGGTCGACCTTGCCCGTATTAAGTAGCAGCTTAACGATCGCTTTACGCCCTTTTTCTGCCGCCCAGGATAACGGCGTCCGTCCGGAATCGTCCTTGGCGTTTAGGTTAACCTTACCCGTATTAAGTAACAGCTTAACCGTAACTTCGAGCCCTTTTGCTACTGCCCAGGACAGCGGCGTCCGCCCGGAATTATCCTTGGTGTCTAGGTCGACCTTGCCCGTATTGAGCAGCCGCTTAACGATCGTTTCGCTCTTATTCCAGTTTACTGCCGCCCAGGATAACGGCGTCCGTCCAGAATCGTCCTTGGCGTTTAGGTTAACCTTGCCCGTATCAAGTAATAGCTTAACCGTAGCTTCGAGCCCTTTTGCTACTGCCCAGGACAGCGGCGTCCGCCCGGAATTATCCTTGGCGTCTGGGTCGACCTTGCCCGTATTGAGCAGCCGCTTAACGATCGCTTCGCTTTTATTCCAATTTTCTGCCGCCCAGGATAACGGCGTCCGTCCGGAATTGTCCTTAACGTCTAGGTCGACCTTACCCGTATTAAGTAGCAGCTTAATAATCGCCTCGCCCTTATCCGGTTTTCTACCGCCAGGGATAGCGGCGTCCGCCCGGAATCGTCCTTAGCATCTGGGTCGACCTTGCCCGTACTGAGCAGCAGCTTGACGATAGCCTCGCCCCAATGCCGGTTTTTTGCCGCCCAGGATAGCGGCGTCCGCCCGGAATCGTCTTTAACGTCTGGGCCGACCTTACCCGTATTAAGCAGCAGCTTAACGACAGCCTCATGCCCGTTCTCTGCTGTCCGGAATAACGGCGTTTGTCCGAAATTGTCCTTGGCGTCTAGGTTGACCTTGTCCGTATTAAGCAGCAGCTTGACGACAGCCTCGTGCCCGTTCTCTGCTGCCCGGAATAACGGCGTCCGTCCGGAATAATCCTTGGCATCTAGGTCGACCTTGTCCGTGCTAAGCAGCAGCTTGACCATGGCCTCGTGCCCTTTCTCTGCCGTCCAGGATAGCGGCGTTCGTCCGGAATCGTCTTTGGCATCGACATCGACTAGATCTACTTTGCCTGTAGCAAGCAGTAATCGAGCGCCTTCCACCTTACCCTGCTTTGCAAGCTTTACCCAGCTTGAATATTTAGAAGGGCAGAAATCGAGGCCCAGTCTCGGGATTTGATTCGAGTTCTTCAAGTAGCTTTGACAAAGCTTCTGAAACAAAGTTGATGGGTTCATGCTGTGTAGCTCAAGCTCAGCGAGCGCCTGGACTGCATCGGTGCTTCCAGTAGCAAGAGCTGCAAAGAATGGGTTTTCATATCGCTCCTGAGACGCTTCTAGGGGAGAAGACGTAACGAAGTGAGCTTTAATTAGGCGGGCCAGATTCCTTTCGGCAAGAACGTAAAGAAGGCTCGCCTCGGAACTGCGGCGACGTGTTTCAAACTGTTCGAAGAGGTTATCCATGTTGATCCAGCTTTGCAAGGGAAAGTTCCGCAAGAAGCCGCTTTGACTAATCCCATCAGATTCAGCCTCATCTGCGTGATACAAAACGTTGCGGATGGCGTATTCGAGAAAGGGACAAGACTCCTGGGTCCGATCCCGAAGGTCGGCTGCGTCCTTGCTCGACGCCTTTGGCAGTGGTTCAGGGAGATGTAGAGTCCCGACGACGTTGGAAGTGTACTTCAGACAACATTCTTTCAGTTGTTCATGACTTTGCCCGTGGAACCGATCTCCGAGATCTGGCCAGATGTCCCGAAGGCCGTTGTCCTTGAGGAAAAAATCCCGTACCGATTCGTGGATGAACTGGACTACTGGAGTTTTTGACTTGGTTGTTTCGGCTAGCCCTTTGGAGGAATCCAGTATGAACCTCTGAATTATGGCGAGGGTGGCAATCTCCCGGTTCCGGGGCCCCAAAGATTCGGGGTCTGTCCCAGCGAGAACAGCAAAGTATAGTTCTTCTAGCCTCAATGGCCTTTTTGCATAGAGGACCCATTGAATGCAGAGTATCAACTCGTCTCTGTCCCGCGCATCTCGAGTAAGTATGTCCCGAAAGAGGTTATGCAAGCCGGCCGGAATCTCATGAAGTCTTTTGCGTAAAGCGTGAATGCGTCCCCGGTCGTATTCCCTGTTAAGGATGTCAACAACCAGGACAACCCACATGAAGACACTCGACGCTTTGTCCTGGACTTCGGCTCTAATCTCTTCCGCGACTTTGCTGTGTCCGATCTTGAGCTCGCTGCCGACATAGTTGGCAATGTCTTGATCGTGGCCCTCTTGGCCTTCCAAGACCAGCTCTAGTCCACGAGCGACAGTAATGTAGGGGTAATGTCGGCTGGAGAAGTAGACCTGGAAGCAGATGTTGGATGCAACGGCCAGCTCGCCCACACGCTCGAAGGATGACAACATGTCTCGAATCTGGTCCTCGTCGCACTCATCCAGCGCATCGATGAAGCAGACCACTCGTGACTGGCCGAGAAACTGGACGGCTTGCTCAAAGAGATCCTTAAGCGACTCGACACTCCACTGCATCTGGCCATCTCGTGGCCATACAGTCAAGCAAAGGGAGTCGAATACGGCGTCGAGCTCGGGAATGCTTTCCAGGAGCTGCAGGAGGAGGGATCGATACATTCCGGCGGTGGTTTTCTCCAGCTCCTCGCCTCGCGCGTTGAAAAAGAATGAGAGGACTACCCAGTCCTTCATAGACCTCCGAGCTTGAGCCAGAGCAAATTTCATCAGTGTTGACTTTCCGGTGCCCGGCTTTCCCTTGACCCAGAGGAACCCGTGATGGTCGGAAACCTTGTTGCGGCTAAGCCAGTTGCGATATTTGTCCTTCTTCGTCAGCCACTTACACGTCTTTGCGTGGGCGTTCTTGATGTTCATGTGGCGTGCGTCGATTTGGTCAAACCTTAACGAGTCGCGCAGCTGTTGCCGTTGCTCCGGGGTGAGCGAGGGCCTTAGATTAGGAACTTGATTCTCGGGCAGGTTGGCTGTCATTCGTCGGAGGGCGGCAGCGACCTTTTTGTACTCGACGTCTTCAGGTCCGGAAAAGCGGCACATATCCATATGGTTACGTCCGATATGCTCGGTAGTCTCGATCGCGGGGAGGTTAAGGTACGATGAAGTGTCTTCCACAATCTGTGTGCACGTCAGTCAGAAGCGATACGGAAGTTGCACTGCTCGCATACCTTGCGGCCATTCAGGGCCTTGGTGCCCAGCTGCTCCTGGAACGAGTGAATAATCCACCGCTGCTCGTATGCCAGGGGACCGAACTCGTCTCTCAACTCCCCCAGGCGCTCGGATGAAGGGAGAAGGGAATTCACAATCTGCTCGTTGACCTTGAACCCTATGGCCTTAATTACCAGTTCAGCGATATGCTGGAGAGTCCCTCGTGGATCTGCGCCGTTATGCGGAGTCCCGAAAAACATGATCCCCTTCGCAGATTCGAAAACACTTCGGAGGTGGCTTTGTCCTTGGCGGCATCCGCTGGATCGGCGCAGCAGCTCCTTGACGACAATCCCGCCAAGACTGTGGACGACAAATAGAAGAGGCCTTGCTGGTTCCGCTCGACGGCCAGCTTCGAGAGCGACCAGAAAATCCCACGCGATATCTCGAACAGTGTTGCGGCAAACCGGTTGGCCAGCCCAATGTCTGATATGGGTATCGTATCCGTAGGTCAGGACGCGGGCATTCGGGACGGTCGTCGGAAGGAGGTTACGGGGCCAGAATACGGCGGAGTGGGCGCTATCCTTGTCCCGATGGGCCGTTGAGAAAGGGTTGAGTCGTCGTGATTTGCATTGGGGCTCGGAGGCTTCGTCGTGGTCATCTTCAGACTGCTTAAAATCGCCTCGTTTGTGCCTCCACGTACGCTCCGGGTGGCCGGTGAATCCATGGACAAAGACGATACTGGTTTGTTAGCTATTAGAAGGCCAAATACAGTGCTCGGTTGCGACATACTCCAGTGTTGGATTGTCTTGAGGTACCACGATAGTCAGCCCAATAGCGGGAATAATCTCGGGGTGCCTGGCTTGTGCGCACATGGTCGTGATAGAAGGAAAGTCGGGCGCTTCATCCGGTACTAAGTTCGATAGGTCGGATTGGAGCCAGAGTGGCTGCTTGGCAAACGAGGTTCCGGAACGGTGGGGCGGATTAAGAACCTGGCGGGAGTTGTACTGTGTTGATATGCGGAGATAGAACAAGACCGATAGCGTAACGCTCGCCGTTAGCGGGGAAGTGACGGCATGCCCCCGGGCCCAGCAGTCCGACGATGCGGAATGTTATGTGGTGAAAGGGGTGGGGCCGTAGATTGTGGTGGATCGACTCGGCTTGGGATTCATCGATTCGCCCCGCGTTCTGGTAGCCTGGTGGCCGGGCCTGCCGTCCAATCATGGGTCCGTACCGCTGCCGCCTCGTCCGTGCCAAGCCTAGTATTCCTGTCTACTACATACAGGTTTTTGGAAAGCCCTAGCTGCAACTGCACCGCATGTACAGCTATAACCTCAAAAAGAGGGCCTGGTCTTGATGAGGTAAAATAAAAGTTCGGTTTTTATATCCAGATAAGCATAAACTTTAAAGATTAGTCTCTATCAATCAAGTTTGAAGTCTTATAATCCTGCGACCTCCTTTCACTTCGGCTCTGCGAAAACAGCATAACATGCCACCTCCAATCAGCGTCTAGAATTCCGGTGGCGCAGCAGTAAGATTACATTCCTGGCAAACACATCAATGCAATGCTACGCCCCTCACACGCGCTGCAGTTTTTCTATTTGGTAGTCCAAAACTTATGCTGTCGGCTGTCGCAGCCTGTTTCAAATGCGCATATATAATCCAAGCGAGGCATCTCAAGCACAGTGCTTTCCAAGACTTCCCGGCGCAGGCGGTCTATCATGGCAGCTCTCGCTATCCCCGTCGGCGTTAAGAAGCAATCACACCCCGCGCCGGCTACGTCGCATTGGCGATTTCTGGATCTCCCGATGGAGATACGCGACCAGATCTATTCGCTTCTTTTAATCGAACCGCCTCGGCATCGGAGGCGCCATCGTGCGCTGTGCCCCTTTGCCCGGGAGAAACTATTATATCCCAGCCATCTAGCCCTGTATCCCTTGACCCCGGACCCGGCGTGGAGCCCTCTCGGGTGCTGTGATTGCGCGAAACGGCGGAACATGCACCTACTCCTCGTGAATCGAG
Organism: Monosporascus sp. mg162; assembly: GCA_004155945.1. Taxonomy (NCBI): domain Eukaryota; kingdom Fungi; phylum Ascomycota; class Sordariomycetes; order Xylariales; genus Monosporascus; species Monosporascus sp. mg162. Next base: position 30,405 of record QJNY01000548.1, on the reverse strand, counting down.
GCGTCCAAGCCGACGCCGCTCGGGTATTCTGGGGGTTCAACGTGTTTTCCTTCAATGGCAGTGCACAGTTCGCGAGGGAAGTGGGCTTGAACCTCCGGCCGGAATATCGCAGTCTGATTCGGCACGTCGTCATCTATGATACAAGACAGGACTTTGTCATCAAAGGCGAGGCATGCTGGGTCTACATGGCGGAGGAGTATTGTCTCTATAGGCATATCCCTAGCCGCGTATGGGACACCATCTTCAGCTGCGACATGCTCCAGACACTTGAGATCCGACCGGAACTGCTCATGTGGTAAATACCTCAAGAGCAGGTTCAGAGAATGATCGCACCTTCTGAATTTGGTATCTCGGTGAACTTTCGCTGCCACACTGCTACTGTAGTCTATAAACAAGTAGTGCTTCCGCACTCCAAACTACTGGACACAACGAGGATGATGGTACAAGAGGAATGGACGAATGAAAGACCCAGAGCGACATTTATGAGTCTTACTACAGTCTGGATCGAGCAAGAGGGCGGGTGATATACTAGTTCATTGTAAAGGAGTTCATGATTGGGTTACTGTTTTATGTTGGGATGGCGTAATTAGTTTTACAGAGACTTGATATGTATCAAGCGCATGCATGTTTTGAAGCGACATTCTACCATGAGATTCAGGTCCCCGTAATGCATTTAACCCATTAATTGAATATGAAGACGTTTTATACAGCTGGAAACTATACGGAGCTTACTCAGACACTCGGTGGTGAAAGCTAGGGACGAGCCTTCATTCGTCCAACGTGAGGTAGGTAAGCTCAACCCACTGTCGGAACGCAACCATATATATAAATAGGCAAATAAGCTCGTACTACCAACGGTTCGCGCGCCCACCTTTTAGAATCCAACACCCGCACCTTCATGACCTGGCTTTAACCAAGTCTTGTTCATTTTCTTTCCCATCACGTCAATCTGTCAGAGAAGCACATGCATTGCATCACTGTATTAATAGGTATCAACCACCTGGTTCCATTCAACAGAGACCCATCAACCCAGCATTGGCATCAGCCAGAAGTGTGCATCAAATAATTCGAGGAGAAGCTACCTTGTGCGACATGGTGTCAGTTCACAATCTCAAGGCGCTCGACGCAGCAATCGAGACTACACCGATAATCGACAACCATGCACATCCTCTTCTCAAACCTGCGTACTTGAGCAAGTTTCCCTTACTATCCATCACGACAGAAGCTCAAGGCGACGCCATTGAGGATTCCCGACGGAGTCTTGCGCACATCAGAGCTACGAAACAGCTGGCGCAGATCCTCGGCTGCGAGGAGACCTGGGAAGCCGTGGTTTCCAGCATTGAACGAAAGCGGATTGAGACGCCCGATGCCTGGACCAAGCGATGCCTGGATGGTATCGAAACTATCTTGATTGACGATGGCCTCGACGGGGCAGAGAAAGTAGAGAGCTACTCTTGGCATGACGCTTTCACAAAAAGCAAGTGTAAGCGCATCGTGCGGATCGAAGCCCTCGCCGAGGATATCATTAGGCGGTATTGCGGCTCGAGTGAGTTGGGCGGGCTGATCTCAAAGCACATCTTGAGTGATTTTGAGATGGAGATTCAACGAGCTATCGCTGACCCCGATGTCGTCGGATTCAAGTCGATTATTTGTTATCGAGGCGGCCTGGACTTTTCCGTGGAGGAGATGAAAATGCTGGAAGTGTCCAAGGACATCAATGAAATTGCCAATCTTCATTGGAGCGGAGAAGCGCCGTTCAAAAGGCTTCAACATCCGCGTTTAAACGCGTCTTTCGTCTGTTTTGCAGCTAAACTAATCAGTGACATATCGGCATCTTACAAGAAGCCGATTCAATTCCACACGGGCCTTGGTGACAACGACATCACTCTGACGAAGTCTTCGCCTTCCCACCTGCAGAAGTTCATAAGCAAATACCCAACTGTTCCCATTGTAATCCTACACGCCGGGTATCCATGGACCAGGGAAGCTGCGTATCTGGCGATGGCGTACCCCAATGTCTACGTTGACACCGGAGAGGTTTTTCCCTGCCTTAGTCGTCAGGGCCAGGAAGGTGTCGTCAAGCAGGTTCTCGAGCTTTCCCCTTGGTCAAAAGTTCTCTGGAGTACGGACGGCCACTGGTTCCCAGAAATGTATGCTATAGCCACGATCCAAGTCCGCTCTGTTTTAAAGACGGTCAGTAACTGGTGTAACTAACCATATCATATACGCAACACATCGCTGACTTTGTATCAGGTATTGGGTGAACTTGTGAAGACCGGACAACTTAATGAGAAACAGGCGGTTCAACTCGTACAAGACATCCTATTCAACAACTCGAAGAAACTCTATAATCTCGAAGTCGAGTCTACTCTGCCGAGCTTCACAGAGTTAACCCAAATGCGCCCGCAAGCAGTAGCAGCAGCTAGCAACACTTATTCCCCAGACTCAGTCCTGGAGAAACTACGGTGCTTTGATGCCAAGTGGTTGCGGATTTACTGGCACGACTATACATCCAGTGCAAGATGCAGACTCTTTCCCATGAAGGAAGTCTACAAGACGCTAGAAAGTGGCAAACCTGTGGCTTTCTCAATCACCAAGGCTTCGCTCAGCCTTCTGCGGACAGACGCGATGATCCCCGAGTTCGCGCCGACAGGATGCTACATCTTGCACCCGGTCTGGGACACCCTAAAAGCAGGGCCCACCTCCGGCCACGTCAGCTGCCACGGCGAGTTCACAGAGCTCGACGGAGCGGAGGAGATCCTGTGCCCGCGGACCCTTCTACGCAAGACGCTCGAGAAGGCGGCGTCGCACGGCCTAGACTTCGTCCTAGGGTTCGAGATCGAATTCCTTGTCCTAGAGCGGAACCCGGACACCGCGGCGGGGCCCGATAATCGGTACCGCGCGCTACGCAGCAGCGACGGGCACGCGTGGTCAGCGGCGCGCGCCGTGGCCGACTGGGGAGCCGCCGGCCCCGGCACTTTCGGCACGGCCGTGGACGAGATCCTGGACGGCCTCGACGCGGCCGGCATCGAGGTCGAGCAGTTCCACCCGGAGTCGGCGCCGGGCCAGTTCGAGTTTGTGCTGGGTGCCCTCCCGGCTCTCGAGGCGTGCGACGCGCTGCTGCACGCACGACAGATTCTGGAGGCCGCCGCCGCGCGGCACGGGTTCCGCGTCACGATGCACCCTAAACCGTTCGCGGCGGCATGCGGGACCGCGTCGCACGTCCATATGTCCCTGTCGTCGGCGGATGGCGGGTATGATACCAACAAGCCAGAGGTATACGAGGCATTCTACGCCGGCATTCTGCGGCACTTCCGCGCCATTATCGCCTTCACGTACGCCAGCCCGGCAAGTTACGAGCGCATGGTGGAGGGCTTCTGGGCCGGCGGGCGGTGGGTCACCTGGGGCACGCAGAACAAGGAGGCGCCGCTGCGCAAATGCGAGGGCGCGCACTGGGAGCTGAAGGTCCTCGACGGCCTCGCGAATCCGTACTTCGCCATGGCGGCGATTCTGGCCGCCGGGACGGACGGGGTCGTCACGAAGGCGTCCCTGACCTGGGGCGACTGCACGATCGACCCTGCGAAGTTGACGGAGGAACAGAGGCGGGAGCTGGGCGTGTCGGAGATGTTTCCGTCGAATTTGATGAAGGCGCTGGAGGCGTTGTGGGCGGATAAGGAGTTGTGCCAGCTCCTGTATCCTAGGTTCGTGGAGAGATACATTGACGTGAAGAAGGCTGAGCTCGCGCTCCTAGAGCCGATGAACCCTGATGAGCGCCGGCGGTGGATCATGGATAGATACTAGTTAGGCTAACTTCTGAACCGTTTCTCGGGAGTCTTCGACGGATGTAATGACCCACGGAAACCTGCAACCTCCCGCTCCCTAATGCATGGGACTACCATGGCCCATTCAAAAGTTATGCTCTAGGTACAAGCGACGAAGACACAACCTGCCCTAGAGCCCTCTTATGTCGAGCATAAGTCATTGCTTTCTTGCCTTTAACGTTCACCTCGGTATAATATCAGGGGTAGTAAGCCTTCGAACGCCGCAATCCCCCTTCCTGAGTTGATTCCTAGCGGTAATTTCAACCGCCTTTTCGAATCCAGATAACGGTATTCAGAGTGATTGCCGTAATAAGTGTTCCCAGCCAACTATGCTTGGTTTGTTTCCCTTTCTATTCCAGACCTTGACCGACAACACAAGCACAACCCTGACCTGCTTTTTAGAAACATATGGAGATTGCCAAGAAGGCTTGTTGACCTGTCCGGTCTCTTGAAATCCACCAACGCATAACTGCTTTTGGTTACGATAAGGGAATATGATGTCATTGCAGGGGCTCATGCTGCGCCGGGAAAAAAATTCGGCATTGGAGTACTCCTGCCTTGAATGGAGAAATGGTGATGGGGCGATCAAGGGAGTATAAAGTTGAGAACTCTCGTGCGCTTATGTTCCATGTGGTGCTTACGAAGTACGTCCTTCATTAATCCGATCGCAAGACGACATCATGACCTCTGCACAATCTAGCCTTGGTCAGCCACGCATCCCTCGCTGCTGCTGCTGCCGCCGCCGCCGAGCAAGATGTGTCTCATATCACACCTAAACAGTTGACCGGCATCGCATCCACGCCGGGGCACTCGGCACCGAAAAAGATCGACACGGACCGCTGGCCGGCGCTGATTGCCAACCCCGACGAGGCGAGTGTCTACCCCCGCGCCGGGCTTCGGTATCTCCCGGCCGTGCCCGGCGAGCCCATGGACGGCTGGGCCGTGGCTCTGACGGTGAAGCGGAACATCCCTGGCGAGGGGCGCCGTCCAGACACGCGGCAGCGACGGCCACTTCGCCGGCGGCATGCTGCAGCTGAACCTGCCCACAGAGCTCGTGCAAGCGCAATTCGGCAAAGACGGCGAGTTCGAGGCGCACGACTCCTGCGAGGTGTGCGCGTCCACGATTTTGCTCAGTCGGCAGGAGGATCGCGAACGCTACGGATATGCTCCTGATCCAGTGGACGTACAACAGGGAGCGCACCGATGAGCGAGAAACTCCTAGGTTGAGGTCGAAGCTGTTATGCCCGGGGGGCCTGAATGTGGCGAGCGAAGTGAAGGTTAGGACCAGCTCCGCATCATTGATCGCTGTCCATCTGCCTATGGTTTTGGTAACCACACTGGCCAGCCTAGTACTTCTTATGTAGACTAGAGGGTTCGGTAGCAGTCGGATAGAGTAACTGCTAGGCTATCTTTGCCTATACGTTCAATCCAGCACAATGCGACTACAGCTTTAAGATGGACCATGGTAATAGTGGAGAGAGAGTGTTGATGGTGTCCAGGCCACGGATGCTTGTCAACGCGCCTACCGATCCACGGAGAAATAAGAAGACTCCGACGAGACCTTCACGAGACCTCTAGTGAAGTTTTGATGTACCCCTTGATTACCAAATGAAATGAGGCGCCAGAGAGCCATTTCTGTCCCACCGAATGCCAGTTCTTCCCTGATTTTAGTACCAAGTAGATGTCAAAGATGGTACGCCTAAGATGTCCGTAAAACCACAAGCGTATATCGGGGTATCTAGTGATCTTTAGTCGAAAGTGATCTTCTTGCCCTCTGGCTTAACAACCGATCCAGTGAGGTAAGATGCAACATCCGCATTGCCGTAGCTCTTCTTTGCAGGTGCAGGTTTGCTCGAACCGCTATCCCCCTCCCCGCCAGCAGCGGCAGCAAGGGTCCTTTTCTGGAACCTAGCCTTCTTCTCCGGCGCATCCTTCCCGAATCTCTTCTTATACCTCGTCTGGTCGTCTTCCGCGTAGTCAATCTTGAGTTCGCGGCCGTGCAGCCTGTTGACGAACCACTTTCGCGTCTTGAATTTCTTCTCCTTGCGCTCTGTCTCGGCATCCTCTCTCTCTTTCGGATCTCGGAAATCGTCTTCTGTCTCTATCTCCTCCCTGAGCTTGACGAACCCTTTGACCGCCCATTCCGCAGCTTCTGGTTCCTTGAATTTCACCCAGCCGTATCCCTTACATTTCCCGCTATCTTCAAACGTTGCGACCTTGAGCCATTCTATTTCGCCGCACCTGTCGAATTGTGCCCGCAGATCATCTTCGGTTGTTTGGAACGAGAGATTGCCGACATATATCTTCTTGCTGGTGATATTCTTTGCTGCAGGCACCCCATTCGTGCCGTTCTGCGGTCCGTTCTCTGCAGATGTGCTCTCCTTCTGTGGCCTTCCCTCGAAAGACTTAGAATCTTTGATGAGAACTCGCCGCGCGCCCAGCTCCGATTCCGTTAGGGCCATTGCTGCGACATGAGCCGTCTCGCTGTCGAAGTCGACATACGCGAAACCCCTGTTCTGCGGCTTCTGTTCTTCGCCGTCCGTCTTCTGCCGGCCCTTGCCACCTGGCGCCTTCATCATCGGCAGGTTGACTCTTGTGATATTCTCTTCCGTAATCGCACCTCCCGAGCTGTCAACGAGCCACTTGAAGAGGTCTGGTCTCGTCAAATGAAACGGGAGATTTCCAATCCAGATGCCGTAGTCGGAGCGCTTTTCCTTCCCATCTTTCGTGGTCGTCTTCGACGGTGGGACGCCATCGTCTTCAGCTTCGTCGTCGCTGGCTGGCTTGACAGGAAGAGGCTTTCCCTTCTTCAGTAATCGCTTCGCCTTCTTGGACGGCGGCTCTGGAAGCGACAGGTCGACCTCGATTTCTTCGACGTGCGACTTACGCTTCTTGGAGGAGACCACTTCATCAGTCGGAACGGGTGCTTGTACTTCGACAGCGCTTGCAGCCGCCATTGTAACCAAAGAGTGTGCCGACAGGAAATGGTGTGATTTGGATATCCTGCAACAAAGTGGGCTACGAGAAGTTACTGGCTTTAGGATTGAATTTCCCGGAAATTTCTCTGGGCCTGATAAGATTAGATAAAACAGACATGCAGTTATCGGGACTCTGTGCTCAACCGATAAGAACCTTTATCAATTTATCGTAGCCCTACCCCCTGGTATCGTCGTATCGTCGCTCTCCTAACGGGAACGTACTTCGTACTTCTCGCGCGTATCGTGGAATAGCTCAGACTACAAGCATTTCTTGAGATATCTGTCGTATGGCCCTACTTGGTCCTATACAAAGTCAGACATGAACTCAGCATTACTTGGACTGTACGGAGAAGCGAAGAAGATGAAGCGGTTTAGGAAAAAGGGGTAGACACCGAAAATAAGGCATCAAGGCATAGAACACCTACCATGGACAAGGAATTGGACTTCCTAACAAACAGGAAAGTCCGGTACCACGTAGGATCTATGGACATGAACGCTGTATTTACACCAGACTAAATACCACTGTCTGTTCTCGCAGACCCTAGCATCGAAGCATACAGTCCGTCTAGACAACCAATTCACCATCAGCGTCCGCGTGGCAGGACCCCCTCCCTTTGATTTCCCCACTAGATCACTCGTGCCGCCAAGCGTCATCGTCCGTACTAACGACGACCTCATCAACGGGGATCCTGTCCTTAACAATCTCCTCGCCATTCAGGAGGTCATTCTCGTCGGCCCTGCGCCCGGCCTCATCCTCGTCGGCCGCGATGCCGGCGCGCACGTGCCTCGCCACGAGCCTGCGGCGCGCGGTCGCGAAGTCCACGTCGACGAACCAGCGCTCGTCCATGAGTGCCGCCGCCTCGCGCCACGGCTCCTTGTCGAGGCACACGTAGTTGCCCTCGAAGACGACGACGCGGTGGCTGGGCAGCACGGCGATGTCGTCCGGCTTGGGGTCCTTGACGGCGTGGTCGAAGCTCGGTGCGAGCACCGGTTTGGTTTCCGACGAGAGGGGGACCCGCAACGCCCGCACCAGCCGCAGGAACGCGGCGCCGTCGAATGTGAACTCGGCCCCGCGCCGCGCGTGCGCGTGCACCGGGTCCGGCATCGCAGACAGCTGCGCCCGCGTCAGGTGGTACCCGTCCATTGGCACGAAGGCGGCGACGGACGCAGTCTCCGTCGCCGGCGTCTCCGGGTGGAGGGTCGCGTGCCTTGCATTGAGGGCCGTGGCTACCTTTTGCGATAGCGTTGTTTTGCCTGGGTTATAATGAGCCTTCGCCGAGGTGTGAAACGGGGCATGAGAAGAACGTAGAGCTCACCTGAGCCGGGGATGCCGCCTATAGCGATCACTGGGAGCTGTTAGACATTGTTGTTCATATTTATTAATTGCCCAGGTTTAAAAACGTCGCTCCCAGTTTTCTTCTTTCCAGAGGCGAAACTATATCCTCGACGTGATGAGAGAAACATGTCGAACCTAGTGAGAGGACTCACAGAAACGCCGGTCTTCCGGAATCTGTTGAAACCGCCCCCAAGCCTTGTCCACCAGCCGCGTTACCTGCTCATCCATGGCGACGGTATTTCGGGTATTGTCGATGCGTTCGATCGATGTATGACAGATGCCAAAAGGGCAAAGTTTATTTACGGCAAGTTCGCAGTTATAACCATGAATACTCCGAAGTTCGAACGAGCTGACATTCCAAACCGCGACGCTCCATCTTTGATGCAGTTGGACCTTGAAGCAATGCCCCTCATTACCCCACTAAGCCCATAAGTGCACGCTGATGTCAATTTTTCCTTATCGGCCAAGCCTGCACTCGGGCATTCCGGCATTCGACGCCGTCCACTCTGTATACACGAGTGTATCCCATCTATACAGGTCAATCGTCAAACCTTCCATCAGAATCTAAAACGTAACCACAGGTGTTGTCCACGAGCCGAAAAGGATGAGCCCCCGGTAACGAACATATGCCACCAAACCTCTTTTTTACTGAAAGCAAATGGAAGACTCAGAGCTCGACTCCGGTCTCCTCGGCATCCAGCTCTCATCGGACGCCGAAGACGGCGCCGATAACGAGTCCGGCGCAGCGGATCTCGAGGCCGAGAGGGCCGCCCGGGTTGCGCAGTCGGAGGAGGCGTTCCAGGCCGTGAAGAAGAGCTACCGGGTGAAGGTCGAAAACGGGGAGGTATGATTATCTCTTGCTTCCAATCGCTTGCCCCTGCTTCATTTTAACGTCCGTACTTCGCCCCGACACCTATTGTGCACGTGCTTTGTACCTCCGTACGCTGGTGAATTACATCATCATATCGAGCTCTTCCATCACTATGTACATCATCAACTATAATGACGTACTTAAGTAATCAGCAATTCGCCACCCACTCCACGGAGAGAGCTGGGTAACTGAGAACAACCTACACGTCTAACCACGTCGCACAGATATGGAGCACGATCAAGCTGCCCCTAGGGCCGCGGAGAGTCTCGAAGCCCGAGGCGCAGGCCGTGCTGCACGCGGTCGAGGAGCTGTACTTCTTCCGGCGGTATGCCGAGGGCGCCGCGTTTGTCCATAGGGTTCTGGATGACTGCGGCGGCGGCGGCGGCACGCCGGGGCTGGATGATGATACGAAGGATCTGCTGCTGTACTACGAGAAGAAATGCGTGGAGAAGGATGAGGCTCAGAAGACGAATCCAAATTCAACCTAATCCTTAGATGAGCGTCTAACATTTGATATTTGCATAAGAGTCCCACTTAAACATATCTTATCCCCTTATAGCATGTTCACCAGTAGCCTTGAACGATGATTGCAATGGTTTGGAGAGGACTGGTTCATCTTGATGAATTCTCATGGAGTACTCTTGGTTTTTATACACTTAAAATCTGCGCCATAGCCCACTGTTTCCTCTTGACAAGTGCGAGGATACAGTACGCTGCCATTTTCTATTAAATCCACAAGCAGCTGGGTATGCCGGAACGCCTTGCTTTTTTCCCCATAACAAATTATCCCGACCCTCTAGAAACGCCTGTAAATGTGTAGCCCCTTCTATCCGTCTAGTTGTCTATCCCACTCGGTCGACAAGCCTTCGTGTTAAGTGGTCAAGCAACGCCTATCTCATGCTGCTGACGTCTGCATGGCCGTTCCTATGATCATGCAGCCATCTTGCCGCCGTTGTTCCTCTGCATTTCCTTCGCGCGTTCTTCGGCAAACACCCTCCGGCTCATGGCGAGCACGCACTCGAAGCCCTCCCTGCCCTTCATCGCGTTCTCGTGGAACCGGGAGACCAGCGAGTCCTCGATGCTGTTCTTGATCCGTTGCCAGCCTCCACACAGCGCGGTGATGTTAGCGTGCTGCTGGAACTGCGTCTGATGCGGCCCCGCCGGCTTGTAGACCACCGTCTCCTGCACGTTGACCATGTTCGACCATGTGATATTTTGGGACACCATGGTGACGGTCTTTTTCGCAGGGTCGACGTAGGACGTCTCGAAGACCTGGCTCGTTTCCATGCCGCCGATGATTGATTTCATCCATTCCGGCGCCGATTGCTTGCACGTGATGAGTCGTTCTGTGCGTAGGATGCCGGTCGCGGGGTCGACTTCGCGGGCGAGGGTGTCGACTGCGATGACGTGCGTCGACTTATCGTTCCATGGGCAGTATTTCCGCCAGTTGGCCGTCGATACCTCCTCCCACGAGTAGTTGAATGTGCACGTGTTGGAGAAGACCTTCATCTTGGCTGCGTGGAGAAATGGACCCTATTGATTTGAACCTCTGCAAAGGTCGAGGCCGATGCGATTTCTCTAAAGATCGATAACCGGGAGAATACGGTTGTTGTCGTTCTCCTTGGATTGCTGAGAGATTTCCTTGATGCAGACGCGCGACCGGAGAACCGGCTCAATGAGATAAGCTTTCTTTTCCTGTACAACCGAGAGAGTGCTAGATGTAGAGGAAAAGAATGGGTTCAAATGCGATTTTGTGACCGCAGACTTGTTGGATGTGGTTCTAAAAACACAAACTTTTTTTATACGGTTTGGTATAATGAAGGTGATGTGGCGACTGAGTGCCAGGAATTGATCGAGGTTTGATGAGAATTATTATGGGATGTGGCGGCGTCTTTGAGTAATCAATCAATCCCACGTGAAAGGAGGAGAAATTTTTCGAGATATGACGGGACCGCTTATCGGCTCGGCATTAGCGGGTCTAGCCCGGCTAGCGGCGACGATTCACTACACGGGCCACCGGCTTTTCACCATATTTATCCACATATTAGCGCGATTACTCGTTTAACTGCCTTACTTCAGCTTAGCTCTCTTTTTGGCAGAGAATTCATCGGAAACAGTTTCTGCTCAGTTACCATGTGATTGGTCTGTACCTTTGAAACGGATACCGAGCCTTTTATCCAAGAATCAGACCCCGATCGACGCTCGATCTGGAGAAGATCTGGAGAAGATCTGGAGTAGGTCTACGTAAGTACCCAGGAGCACAGAGCACTCCAGTGCTCTCAACACACGATTCGCAGACGACACCGGTACATAGATCGGAAGTCGATAATTCGCCACCAGCCCCGTCTCCGGAATCGAGTGGATTTACCAATGCGGCAGGTCTCGACGTCTGTCCAATCTCTAATGCCACAATATGACCTCAATTCCGAGATCCTGAGTCCGGTCGGCTGGTCAATATTCGGTGCCGACAACCCCCCCTGACTCTACCTAGCAGCCTGGTGTCTTAGCGAGGACAAGGCTTTCACCGTATCTATGTAGTTCTTTATTTGTTGATTCACTAGATTCACCGATATGACGCCATCTTTACCTTGTTCTTTGTGAGGACTGTTGCACTTTCGATTTTGCTAGCATAACCATCCAAAGATAATATCAACCCAGCAGCAGTCGTGCCGTCATAGTGGGGCTGTTGGCTAAAGCATGTATGTGGCATGAGCCTTTTCAGATTCGAGGTCACAGAAGAGGTACATTATTTGACACTTATCTCATCCATGGGCCTAACTGGATACGAAGCTTTCCCCTATGAGATAATCTCCATCTTTGATACCTAGTTTAGTAGTCGTCGCCGCGGCTTATAACCTCCTTTACGGTAGGCCTGAGTAGAATAGTCTAAGGATTCATCATCAGCATCTTATTCGACAACATCTGCGCTGTTGTAACTTACATGCTCAAATTGGGCAGTGTAGGAGCCCTTCTTGTCCACCAGCGGTGGGTAATCCTCGACAATACCTTGCGAAACGAGGTTATTTAACTGTATGATGTCAGCCACGAGCATTCCATGTGAATGTCATGCCAGGAGAGATTCTTACCCCGAGCAGGTATTTCTCCTGTCCCAGCCTATCCAAATACCGCCGGCAAAAGGGGATAGTGCTAAAGTTCTTCTTAATGACGTTAAGAAGAGACTTAGCCGAAGATAGGCGCAGGTCCACCTTAGGTGCATCAGTGCGTAGGGCATAGTGAGAGACTTCTCCCTCATCATGAACATGACCATTTCCGGTACTTCCGAAGGTTTCGATGGCGAATACATCGCCCTCCTCCATTTTAGTCATGTCGCCGGTTCCCCCGACAATAGGTACGCTCTTGGTGCCATGGATGCTGTATGGTAGGATAGTGTGACCACTGAGATTCCGGATCGACTTGATAGGGTAGGTTTTGCCGTTGATCTCGCACTCGTAACTTTCCATGGTTTCCTGGATGTAGCCTCCGAGTTCACCGAGTCGCACATCAATACCAGCCTCCCTGACACCAGTATTTGTGGCGTCCTTAACGGCTGCAAGGAGATTGTCGTACATTGGATCAAACGCTATGGTGAACGCACTGTCGACGATTCTTCCGTTGACGTGCACTCCGATATCGACTTTCATTACGTTGCTTTGCTGCAAAATCGTCTTGTTGCCGGCGTTGGGGCTGTAATGGGCCGCAATGTGATCGAGATTCAGTCCGGTTGGGAAACCCATGCCTGCGACGATGGCATCGCCTTCGGCCAGGCCATCGTGTCCCACCAAGCGACGAACGCTATCTTCAATTCCATTCGCAATCTCTGTCAGGGTCTGGCCCGGCTTGATGTTCTTCTGCGCCCACTGGCGGACTTGTCGATGGGTCTCGGCGGCGTGGCGATAGTCTGGCAAGAAATCATTGTGCAGATTGAGGTTGTCAAGATGACGCTTCTCTTCGCTGGTGGTTCTCCAGCGATTATCATCCTTGTATTCGACTTCTTCGCCCTTAGGATAAGTTTTATTGGGGAAGAGTTGAGAAACGAGGACACTCGGAGGGTCGGTCTGGGTGGTAGGAGCCTTCTTCTTCTTCCTGGGCTTTCGCTTCTTGTTCTTCTTCTTCTTGGCGGCTCCTGATCCTGCTTCGGGCGCATTGCCATCGGCTTCATCCTCGGATTCATCGCCAGACTGTTCGGCAGCGTCGCCATTTGTGGCACCATTTGCAGCCCCGCCGGCCCTGCCGTCTGCGGCAGCAGCGTCCTGAACTACGAAACAATCAGTTAATGGAAGACTTCTGAAGTGAAAAATGACACAGTACCGCTTAGCTTCTGAAGCTCTTCAGTTGGCGTCTTAGCAGCCATCTTTCTGAATTTCTTTTGTTGTTTGCGCCAGTTTGGAGTTGGTAAAGGTGAACTACCGACCTACTTCTTATTCAACTTTTTATCAATTCAGAATGAGCCCCACCGTTCTCTGCCTGATCTGCCTTGTTGTATTGTACTGTACGGAGGGCGCAGCGGGAGGGGCGCGGCGCGGGGCAGAGACTCGCTCTAAGTAATGAATACTGAGCGATAACATCATAATTCCTGGGAAGTCCCCGATGAAAACATACCCGGATAAATGACTAGCGGTACCTACGTTCATTCCCTTGCTACGCTGGTATCAGACACTTGCGTAGGAAAGAGCAAAGTCGTGGGAATTTTGTTGCCTATTGTATATACTCAAGCATCCAGATTGTCTCGCTTAGGATTTTCAATAAAAATGTTCCTCTTCTGACATCCGTGCGGTTGCTGCTACGCTCTCTGATTTGCATCCTTCCCTCTATCCATACTCGAGGGCAAGGAGGCCACTTTACGTCGCGTTTATCATGACTTCCGTAAATGATATACCCCCTGAGCTTACCATACATATCATTGAAGGTCTCCATGACGAATCCGACATCCATGCGTGTATAAGCGCCAGCCGACTCCTCTGCTGCGTCGCATGTCCATTTTTGTACAGTCGCGCAGCTGCGGTCCTTAGGCGACGTCTTCAATTCTAGGCTGCTAGCGAAGGCATGATTACTCCTTGCTGCAGGAACAATGCCCGACGTCTGTTTCAGTGTTATGCATACTTGCCGCGATGCATCGAAATGTGTGCCGCGTCATAACGCTACCGCTCAATGGGTCCGTGGAGGGAAGATTTTCGTATCTGGGAACGTCTGCACGTCTAGGTATGCCTTAGAGACAGATATACCACTGAGCCACACAGATACGGGACGATACACGTTTAACAACGTATTAACACAAGTCTGGACTGCATGGCATCTCGAAGCGCCCGGGGGGGGGAGGGGGGAAACACGACAACGTCGTGGAGTTGCGAGTACGACAAGGTGCGAATATCAATGCAGCTTCCTGTTACTTCTGCGAGTGTAGAAGCCGTTTACTTCCCTCCTAGGAAACTAATCATCCGCCGCGAGAATCGGATGCCCTCCTATGGACACCATTGCATATCGCAAGATGCAGCTGACATGAATCAATAGCGAAGCTCCTCCTTTAGGAGCCAGTGTGTACGTGGCTGAGGCGCCACATATCACCACGTTCTATACCGCTTGTCCATTCGGCATGCTTTCGCTCGCAGAGCATATCCTGAACGCATTCGAGCTCCTGTTTCAGTTGATTAACCCGACGACCGAGGTCCGACCCCTTGTTTATGCATATCGCGGGGGCCGTATCAGCGTGATGGCCTGGCTCCTAACCAAGGGTGGTGGTGATATCAACCACGATCCGTCGCAATTCTACGGACGAAGCTGGTCCGTCCTCGATGATGCCTCTGCCCGCTGTAATGTCCGCGTGGCCAGAAGTCTTATACAGCTCGGAGATGTCCAACAATGGGATTATGTCGACAGAAACTCGTTGCATTGGTACACTGCGCACGGAGGTGGATGTTCATTCTAACGAGGTTATCCTAATGCCTATGATTCAAATACCTGATATCCAGAGGCCGTAACGTGCGTGCTAAAGATAAGACCGGGAAATCCCCCATTTTCATGGCTCTCTACCATGATTCCAAAATAGTCCAGGTGCTTTTGGAACATGGGGCCGAAGCTGACATCAATGACAATGATGGCGTTACACCGCTCATATCCGCTTGTGAGAGGCGAGCCTCGGTCGAAATCATCAGGCTCCTGTTCGAGCATGCCGCCTTGATCAGGCACGCCGTCGCTCATAACCAGGAATGTATCTTCGCCAGAACGGATCTATTGGCGGTCATCCAGAAATACCAAGTAGATGTCGTCCGTCGGCTGCTCCTTACATGTGGACATGCACCAATTGGGCGCAACCTATCAACAAGTCAACGAAAAGTTATTGTACCGATTCACTGTTCAGGAGAACTGTTGTATTTGTGTATGCTGAAATATATTATAGCTAGACTGGTGCGAGAAACGATGGCATTAACCATACGAAGTGAAACTCTTATGTACAGGGTGAATATATGCTGTCGGCTATACTCATCGGATAATCGCCGTGTAACCCCTTACAGGGTGGCGCCAGCGGTGGTGGGGATGATGCTAGGAACCTGCTGGGATCCAAGAACCTCAATAGGGTCGTAGGGGAGGCTGGCGGCGGTAAGAGTACCGGCCTCGACGGTGTTGGTGCCCTCGCCGAGGTCAACGTCATCCACCGTAACGAAGCCAACCTCATCCGAATCCTTGGAGAGGACGGCCTCCTCGACACCCTTGAAGGCAGAGCTCTGGAGAAGGATCTGCGCACCCATGCGGGCGTTGATGGCACCAGTGTCGATGTCCTCCTCGTAGTTGTTGATGATGTGGACAGCCTTGGCGAAGCGGATGGAAGGGCCGCGACTGTTGATATTCTTCCAGTAGTTGTTGGCCTAAGTGTAAAATTAGTTGGCAATCCCTCCGTGAAAACGGCGAATCTTATGAGCAAAGGTTTACATACGTAGGTAATGGTGAGGTGACCGGTATCCTCGTCACCGTTGCTGTCGGAGTGGCCGACAAGGGAAGCTTTGAAGTGGTCGTGGATGAAGTTGTTGGAGAGAGTGACGAAGTCAGAGGCGTGGGTGACATCAAGCAGACCATCGTAGAAGTCCTTGTCGTGCTCCCTGTCGGACGACAAATCGCAGTGGTCGATCCAAACGTTCTGGGCCTCCTGAATGCCAATGGCGTCGCCATTATCGGCAAGGACCTTCGAGATCTTTAGGTTTCTTAGGATGACATTGTTGGCCTTGTTGATGTAGAAACCAACGCCCTCGATGGAGCTGCCGGACTCGCCGAAGATGGTCTTGTCGGAGGCAACACGGATCTTCTCAGAGCCGCTAAGAGCGCCGGAGACAATGATGACAGCCGGCCCATCGGCCTCGGCGGCCTCCTTCAAGCTGGCCACGTCCGTAACTGTGACTGTGTTACCAGCAGCACCACCAGTAGTACCGCCGTTCAGGGTGCAGAAGCCGATATTGCAGGGATCCGTGGGACTTCCAGTAATAGGAGTTGTGCTGTTCTGGCGAGCGATAACACTACGAGCCTTGGGAGGAACAGGCAGGGCGTAGGGAGAGAGGGGAGCGGCGGCGGCTAGGCCAGCCAACAGGGTAACGGCAGTAAACTTCATTTTTGAAAGAACGTTAAAGACACCGTCGACTAGCGACAGCACGGAGCAAAACGGAAAATGAAAAGAAGGACTAGAGATCAACTGTAGTGAATGTGAGTGAAGGAATGAGGCCAGGAAACTCCCCCATCATCCATTCAGCTGGAGACAGAAGATTATATACACAACGAACTGTTCGCCTCGGCCTGACCATCTGCCCCACCTCCCCGTTTTCCAACAAGGGTGGACTCGCAAGATGGGGCGATCAATGCCGAATCTAATGTTTTCCGCCGACCAGATTTTCGGGGTGATTTCCCAACATCATCTGATTATAGCGGCGCTCCGTAAACATCCCACTCCGTAGTGCAGCTCCCCCAGGCGCAGGGCCACGACATCAGACAGAAAGCACCAGGGATCCTCGGAACGCGAAATTTCATATAAAGAGGAAAATCCCAGAGCCACCAATAGCCGGCTCTCGCTAGACCGTCTAGCGGCGGAAGACTGTGGGGCCGATATCCCAATGGAATCTAACGCACGTTTCCTTGAAACAACCTTAATTAACGCAAGCGCTACTACGTCGTATCGGGCAAGTTTAACATCCTAACTTAGTCAGTACTTTCCATCAACTAACCTTTTCGAGCTCTATATGAATCAGAACTTCAGCATAGCAATAGCGTTAGACCTGAAGCTAGAAGGTTCCTGGCAGGGATGTTAATATTCGGCCTGATACTCAAGATTCAGTTATATCTAGCGCCGGCTAGGTATCTCCACCGTGAGGTTGTTTGAGGTAATGGATTGATATCCAGCGAGGAAGGCCGCGGACTGTATGATGGTATATTACCTATTGGGCTACAGGGCCAGAACTTACGCTAGAGGCTGACAGGGAGCTGTCACTCATCATGTCGTGCGGGGACGACGGGCTGCCGACCACATACCAGCTGTTGAGAATATTGGGCCAGAAAGAGTCTATGCCGGTGAAGTGATACTGGCGGCCTGTTTAGCGAACAAGGCTTTTGCATAGTTTCCTAATACGTCTGCCTGTGTACTGGCTTCCCTCCTTATCTGCAGCTCGCTCGTAGAGTACGCCTGAATCATATCGGTATATCCAGTAAGAAGAAAGGCTTGAGACGCAGCAAGCGCGGCCTGCCATGTTCTTAGCGCGTTATCAACCTGACCGCTGAGGTGATCGGCGACTGCGAGACCCATCAAGACCGAAAGATGGTTGATCTTTCCAAAATAAGTGGCTGGAAACGGATGAGCACTGAGGTCCTGGTTGATGTCCCGAGACGCCTGGAGTGACCGCCAGTCCATCCCTTGCCCCTGGTCCTGGAAGACTTGCATACATTCATGAGGTGTGCTTTCACAAATGCCAGCCTGGCGCGTGTAACGCTTTTCAAATACCTCCTTATAAGTCAGCTGCAGGGTCCCGTCCCATGTAGGTTTAAAATTCATCAAGTGCTCGGATGCTGAAGCTACGGCATTAAAGCCAACGTCCCGCGAGCTTTGGCAATTAGGAGCCTGGAAGTGAATGCACTGGACCGGTCATCGTAATTCGGAAACGATACGCTCTTGGTTTGCCACTCCCCTGGACCATCATAAAGTGTTAAGGGGGTAAGGTGGTTGACGAAAAAATTGATAGTGTTACTCCACAACCCAACCCAGAACTGTGGCGCTATCAATTTTTTCGTCAACCACCTTGGGAGGCATTCCTGACGTTCGCTAAAGCCAATAACAAAGCCCTGTCCGCTGAGTGGGCCCCGAGGACACTTGCAACCTTGGTTGCGATGATAACGGCGTTACTCTTCCATAACCGCTCACCAAAATTTGAAGCAGACAGGCCCACCTCGGAGAGTTGTATGAGGTAAGCGCTGTCGAACAAGGCCATGAGCCGCGGATTAAATATCTGAAGCAGGAGGTGCTTTAATGTGGGCATCAGGAATCCGCATTGTCTGTTATAGCTACTAATGATAAGCACATCTATCAAGAAAAGGGCAAAGATACACACATACTCTGCAGATTCGATGTTCGAACGTTTTGGGAAAGCATGGATGCCAATTTTGGCAGCCTCAGCGGTCCAAACAGTCTCGTCGAGGCGCTGTGATAAGAGTTCTGCTATGTTCCGGTCTAGATCTATATGTTCCTCGGTCGAATATGCGAAACGCGCATGTTCTAAGTTATGAAAGGCCTATTTGAAGATCGATTCCTGTTGGATGAGAGGGATGATTCGAGGAGGGTCCTTCCTAACTTCGCCGTCTGTGGCCCAGGTAAAAGAAGCCATTCGTACCAGGCGGAAAAGCTCCTTACGTGTATTAGCCGTACCTAAACCACGCAGAATATGTGCAAGTGTTTGCGAGTCCGGTTCGAGCTTATCAAAAATTCGCTGTAGCTGCCTGGCCACGGACGAATTACAAGGGAAGGTACTTATCCTTTTGATCAGTTCCAGTTTCGATTCGCTTGATGCTTGATGGAGGAAGAAATCCAACGTCTCCCGGTTACGGGGATTACGGTGGGCGTCAAGCGTGGGGTAAAAGACTCCAACGAGGGCGAGAGGCCCGCCATAGTGGAATGACTGATATATTATATTGGCCCTTGGAGTCTTCTAAAGACGTTGATCAGCGTACAGGAAAGACATAGCTCCTAAAATATTTCTCTTGGTCGCTTTGAAAATGCTGAAGGCTATCCCGGATCGCTTGTTCAGTACGGAGGTAGTCGAGGGAATCAGGAAGTTGTGCTTGACATTGGAACAGAGCGTCCGTCAACAATGCGCGGACGACCAAAGGCTCTCGAACTGTGGCGGAAGAGATATCCACGTAATCACCGTCTTCCATCAAGCAAGATAGCCGCATGGTACTGGTGTGAGACCGCGGTCAGCACGCCGGCGATGTGAGACCCTTAAAGCTGTCGTGCCAAAGATGAAGCGGCGTTGAGTGTGGGGAAGGCAGTTGCCTCACAAGCGGCTGAACCTAGTTTCATTAGTTCAAGGGGCTTAACAGGGTCTGTCTTTTAGCGCCTTGGCATCAGTTCTTCTTCGCGGCCCAGCCATTACTTCTTAAGAGTACATAGCTCGGAGGGAGTAGAGAAAAGCTCCGGGGGAGTAGAGCCACCACTTCTTTGAAATTAGGTGGCGTAGGCTTCGGAAAAACTTAAAATAAAATAAGTTTTTAATTATTGAAATTTATATTAACTAGCTAGTTCACTAATTTAATTGATTCAAAAAGCCTCGCGTTTTAAACCGGTCAAATTAAAGAATTAACTTAAAACATTTTAAAAAAACTTATTTGTTAATTAATTGGTTACGCCGGTTTAAGTACCTTAAGTTACGAATAGAATATATTCGCTTATTATTTTTTATAAAGAAATTGTCGGCAATTGGTGCTTTCAGGTGTTGCCGGCTGGCAGGCTTTGTTTGGAGCAGGCAGCAGAATGCTGCCTGGGACAGCCTTTGTCTACGGACGATCCTTTGTTAACCAATCGTGTATGTAAGGGGCGATTACCCGCGGACTAAATTTGTTTATTCGTAGAATAACTTAAAGAATACATAAAGAGCTACGCCAGATTTTTGCATTCGATTACTATAACTGCTGATATGGTAATATCTTTTGGTTAATTGGCAACTTAGTACGTTATACGAAGTAATTAATTGCAGTTTGAAAAGTTAAGTTAATAAAGAAAGTACGAAACTTAAGAAAAAGCCGTTTAGTTAACGATTTAAAAAAAAGTCGAATAGCAGTTGACGATGGCGAGCTAATATACGAACAAAAACCAATTTTTTTTTCCTTTACCTTCTTTCGATTAGGAAGTTCCTTAAAACGAAAAGTTTTTTGGCGAAAAAGAATAAGAATACGAAATATCCTTAATGGAAAACGTTTTATTGCTTTAGCAGCCGTTAAGAACTTCCATTTAAAGATAATAACCCAAGGCCGACCTGAATAAATTTTATACGTTTTTAGGTATTAACATAAATAGCATTAAACGCGACATTAAGGCGCAGGAAGAAAAATATTAATAGGTCAAGGATGATATTAAAAAGTTAAAGTTTTAAAGCAAAAGATATAACGATACGATAAAGCAGATAAATAGCATAATAATACAGCTATTAAATACGTTTTAACTTAAAATGCGGAATTTTAAAAGCTTACGTAATACGAATATATAACCAAAAGTATTATAAAGCGTTCCGCTTAAAGTTAAGGCGAATAGCTTTAAGGAAGTACTTATCGTATTAAAAAGCGATATGGAAAAAAAGCTAAATCTTAAAAAAGGAAAAAGCGAGAAAAAAAAGGTAAAGTTACTTAAGTTATTTAAAAGAAAAGAAGTAATACGTAACAACCTTAATAATTTAAACAGTTCCTTATTTTTTTTTTCGAACTTTTTTAAGGGTTTTTTAAAAAAAAAAAAAAAACCGTTATAGCTTCCTTAATAACAGCTTTTCCGGCTTTAGCAGCTTAAATAGCTTTAATAAGTTAAGTATACGCTTAAAGAATAAAAAGGATTTTAAGAAGTTTAATAACGATTCGAAATTTCGTTAAAAGCGTTTCGACTTTTCCTTAAATAAGGAGAATTACTTATTAGGTTAGGCTAATTGGGAACTTTAAAGTAACGCCCTTAACCTTGCGCTGGAAGAAATTGGTTATAAGAACGGAATAAAGTTAAAGCAATTAAATTAGCTACGTTTCGCGAAAGTTATTACCAAGATTTGTAAAAAGGCGCCCTTAAAGTTGATTATAGGAATTAAAAAAAGGACGAAAATGTTAAAAACGTTCCGGAAAACTTATGCAGTAACGGGTAAGGCCTGGCAGAGGTTCCTTTAAAAAGAATTAAGCAAAATTATATATAATAAAGAAAACCTAATCCAGTTTATTACCAAATTTTAAAAGCTTTTACGGAAAGTAAAAGGCTATAACATAAAACTTAAAACCGAAGAATATATTATTACAAAAACAAAGGTTCTTGTTTAAAAGAAGCCAAATTCTTGAAAGCTAATACGGATACGGCTAAACCTCGGACCTGGAATAGTTTAGCTTTTGATATTAATTTAATAGATTTAAGTAATTTAAATAAATTATTTAAATTATATAAATTTATAATATATTTATTATAAAAAAATAAATATATAATAAGCCGAACTTTTATATATATAATATTTACTTAATTTTATTTTTTAATTATTAATTTAAACTTTTAATTAAAAATATCGTTTTTTAATTAAGGGAAAAATCCGTAAACCTTTTTAATAAATAAATTTTTAAATTATTTTTCGTATTATTATTATTTATAAATTAAAACTTTATTTCGGATATTACTTATATTTTTAAGTAAATAAATAATAAATTTATTATATTTTAATAATTTTTTAATTAATAACCAACGAATAATTTAAAACTTAATTAAATATAAACTTTTTTAAACGTAATAAAAACGATATTGTAAAACGATATTTAAAAAATAAATAATATATTTAATTACCGTTATTAATTAATAAAAGATTAATAATAAAATTAAACGATTTATTATTTATTAAAAATTTTTTTTCCTTAAATCGATAATATAATATTTTTTTTATCCGATTTTAAAAAAAAACTTTTTTTTTTTAATTTTTATAATAATTTACTTTAATAAAAAATATTATAAAAGTTTACGGATTTAACGTAAAAAAGGAAAAAAAAAATAACTTATTAAAAAATAAAAAAGTAAAAAAAAAAAGTTTATAATTAACGAAAAATTAAATATTTTTATAAAAAAAATTAAAATTTTAAAAAATGAAAATATTAAACTTATTCGATAACAAAAATTTTCGACCTTATTTTTATTTAAAGCAAATAAAATTCGTAAAAATATAATTTCCTTTTTTAATTATTAGAAAATACCGGAAATTAAAGGTTATAAATTAACTTTTTCTCTTTAAAAGAGACGTAACCGTGTAGACAAAATTGGATAAAATGATAAATTACTACCTTAATTTTTAGGCTTTATTAAACCTATCCCTTTCGCAGATTGCCTTGTCCCGTTTTTATCCGTGTCGATTCTTGTCGAAATTCTGGACGGTTTTCGCAATCCGGAGCAGCCGGGCAAATTATCGCTCGTAATCCTTTAGCATGTATCGTTTTATAATTTAAATTTCGAAATTGTTAAACCGGTTACCGCTTTTCCTTTTTAGTTCCCTTTTTAATTTCGCTAATACTTTATTTATAATTGTTATATTTTCCGCCATATATTTTTGCAAAAATTGATTTTCGTTATTTTCGCGAATTAAATCGTATCCGAAAATTAATAATCGAAATCGATTATTTTGGGAAAAAATTTTAAAATCGATAGTGGTGTCGATGGTTTTAGCCCGTCCGGTAATTTTGTGCGAATTATGTACCGTTAAGACGATAGTTTCTGTGGAAATCCTGCGGTTACGGATTACCGGTATCGTATATTCGGATTTGCGCGGCATACTGTCTTAGGTAATTCGAGAAGGTATTTTGATACCAAGTACTTTTTACCTGGTTATCGTGCTGATATTTCCCTTTTAAGCGTAGGGACGATCGAAACTGGCGAAAGTTCGGAAAGATACCGACCTTTTATACGTAATACGGCGCAGTTAAAGTTTACTATTAAGGTTTATTTTTAAGGTTTATGCTTAAGGTTTACCGTTAAGGTTTATCTTTAAGATTTATCTTTAAGGTTTATTTTTAAGGTTTACCGTTAAGATTTACCTTTAAGGTTTATTTTTAAGGTTTACCGCGTAAAGCTTAATATTTCCTAAGTTATATTGTCTATAAGGACCTTGCCGAACCAGTTAACGGGCATAAGGTTTACTAGGGTCGAAGCTTATCGGTAACTACGCATCAATCGGCTTCAAAGTAAGGCTTTATGGGATTAAGGTATTAATTTATTTTAATTATGAAAACCATTAATTAGTTATCGTATTCGAAGGTACTGGGTATAGTATTTATCGTGCAAATTATATCGTGTAATAATTTTCTATATATTTGGCTCAGCCTGGAAAATAAGGCTTGAACCTATTCGACCTTGCATAAATTAACTTTTTTAAAGTTTTATAATAAAATTATAAACGTAAAAAAATTTTTAATTAAGAATTAAAAATTATTTTAAATTTTACGAAAATTTTTTAATAAAAAATTATTAAAAAATAATAATTATCTTTTAATAATTTATAAAATTTTTTTTTTATAATTTAAATTTATTATAAATAATTATTTTATAAATTACTTTAATTAATTTTTTAATTTAATTAATTATATTTTCGGTAATTATAAATATTTTTTAAAAAAAATATAAATTTTATTTAAAAATTCCGATAAAAAATAATATACGGTTAAATAATTATATTTTTTTTAATAAATTAAATTAATAACCGAATATATAATTAAATTTAATTATTTTTTTTTATAACGGTTTAAAATTATAAATTAAAAATAAAATATATAAAATATCCAAAATTAACCTTTTTTAAAATTATATTAATAAAATTATTATTACCAACCGACGTACTTTTAAAAAATACTTAAAAAAATTTTTTTTAAAAAAAAGTTAATATTATTTTTTTTAATAAAAACTTATTATTATAATTATATATTACGAATAAAATAATAACTTAAAATACGAACATTTTCCGATTTATTAAAATCGAATAATTAAAATTTATAAATATTATTTTAAATAAAATTTTTTTAAAATAATTATAAAATTAAAATATATTTATTATTTAAATAAATAATAATATAAAATATATAACGAATATAATTAATTACGTTTTAATATAATAATATATAACTTAATATTTTTAAAATTCGATAAAACTTTTAAAAATAAAAAATTAATTTATTTAAATATTTTAAATTTAAAATTAATTTATAATTATAATTTATTTTATTTTTTTATATATTATAATAATAATTATTTAATTTATTTTTATATTAAAATAATAATAATTATTAATTCGAATAAAATAAAAAAATGTTTACCGAATTCGACGATAAATATAAATATATTAAAATTTTTAAATAACCGTAATATTTTTAATTTTATTATTTATATTTTAAATTAATTCGAAATTAAAAAGTTATTATATAAAAATATTTATATTACGTTTTTACGTTATATATAATATACGAAATTTTAAATATAAAAGTTAATTTTTTAAAAATTTTTTTAGTATTAAAAATAAAAGTTTTAAAATTAATTTATTTAATTAAGAAAAGAAAATAATTTATTTATATAAACGATAAATATTTTAAATATATAATTAAAAAAATTCGAAAATAAAAATGTTTTTTAATTAATAAAATTTTTAAATTAAAAAATTACCGAAATTTTGAAAATTAAAATATCGAAAAATTTTAATTTTTAAAATTTTAAATAAGATAAAAATTAAATAACGTAATTAAATTAAATTTTTTTTTAATACGGAAATAAAATATTTAAAATTATAATCGATTTAAAAACGAAAAAAAAATTATTTTTTTATCGGTTATAAAAAAATATTAAACCTTTTAAAAATATAAATTAAAATTATATAAGTTATTTATAATTAACGGAAATTTATTTAAATATAAAAACGGATAAATTTTTATAAAAACAAAAAAAATTTTAATATAAATATAAAAATATTTAAAAAAAATTATTTTGGACGTCGCCGATATTTTAAAATATAATATTATTTTTAAAATGCCGCAATTTCGTTTTAATAATTTTTATATTAATTAAAAAATTTAAAAAACTTTTTAAAATTAATTAAAAAAAATTTTCAAAAAATTTCCGAAAAATTTATTATTTAATTAAAAAAATTAAAATTATAAACTTAATAATTAAAATATTTTTTAAATATTAAGAATTTAAAAAATTATTTAAAAAATAAATTTAGAAAAAATTATTCGAATATAATTAATAAAATTATCGAATTTTTATTAAAAAAAATATTATTTAAAATTTTATTAAACATATTATATAAATTTAAAAAAAACGAAAATTTTATAAAAAAGTTTATAAAAAAATTTTAAATATAAATATATTTAAAAATTTAAATTTTTTATTAAATATTTTATTATAATAATATTTAAAATAAAAAATAACAAAATTCGAATTAATAAAAATAAAAATTTTATATATCGAAAAATTTACGATTATCGATAATTAAATAATTTACCGTATTAAATTTATTAAACGGTTATTATTTAATTCGAATAACTAAAAATAAAAAATAAAAAATTATTTTTAAAATAATTTATAAATTTTACGAATATAAAATAATATCTTAAAAATTTATTAATATTTTCGTTAATTTTTAATATATATTAATAATTATTTTACGAAAATTTTTCGATAAATTCGTATTTATTTATTTAAATAATATTTTT
This sequence comes from Monosporascus sp. mg162, assembly GCA_004155945.1. NCBI lineage: Eukaryota > Fungi > Ascomycota > Sordariomycetes > Xylariales > Monosporascus > Monosporascus sp. mg162. Next base: position 4,464 of record QJNY01000548.1, on the reverse strand, counting down.
ATTTATTTTAAAATTTTAAAAATATATAAAAAATATATTATTTAAATGTTAAAAATATTTAAAAAAATAAATTTATTAATAAATACCCAAAAAATATATATAATATATTTAAAAATTAAAATTTTTAAATTTTATTATTATTTTAAAATAAAAATAATTAAAAATTAATCGATTTCCGATAAAATAACAGTTATCGACATCCGTTAATTTTTGAAAATTTACGAATTACGTATATAACTTAATTAAAAATTTTAAAAAAATCGTTAAATTTTTAATAAATTTTATTATTAAAAAATATATTAAAAAAATTATATAAATATTTAAAAATAAAATTATTAATATTTTTATTATAAAATTACTTAATTATAATAAAAAAAATAATTAAAAATTAACGTATAAAATAAAATTTTAAAAATAATTTTAAAATAATAAAAAAATAATAAAAAATAATATTTAATCGTTTATAATTTTAAAATTTTAAAAAATATAAAATTATAATATTTTATTTATAATAAAAAATTATTAATAATTATTATAATATTTAAAATTAAAATTATTTAAATTTATTTTAAAATTAAATTATAATTTTTTTAATAATAAATAATTTAATATTATAATAAAAAAAATTAAAAAATTAATTTTATTAAAGAAAATAAAATTTATTTATTACGTTAAAAATAAAATATAATTTTAAATATTTTATAAATTAAAATTAAAAAATTTAATAATAAATTTAATTTTAAAAAATTCGGTTCGTTTAAAATTAACGAAATTATTTTTAAAATTAATTATTAATTATTATTATTTAAAATAATAAAAATATATTTTATTTTTTATATTTTTTTATTAAAATTAATATTTAATAATATGCTGTTAAAAATAAAAAAAAAATTAAGGAAAATATTAATAAATACGAAACTAAAAAAATTTTAAATTTAAAAAAATTAACGATAAAATTTAATATTTAATTAAATAAAAAGATTATTTATTTAAAAATAATATTTAAAAACTTTTTAAATATTTAATAAATACGAAAAATTTAATTAAAACGTTTTATTATTAAAATTTTAATCGATCGTTTTTAACGTAATTAAAATTACGGACGATAACGGTTTAATTTTTAAATTTAAACTTTCGACGTTTTAATCGAAAAAAATAAATATTTTTATATTAATATTAATTTTAAAAATAAACCGTATTTTTTTTTTTTTTACGTAACGTTATTTTTTTTTATTTTTTTTATTTTTTTAATTAATTTAATTTATAATCTTTTTTTAATAAAAAAAATTTTTTTTTAAAATATTTTATTAAAAATATAAATATTTTAACCGGTTAACGAATTTCCTTATTTTTTTTAATAAATTTTTAATAAATTCTTAAAACGTTTTTTATTTTCCGTTATTTTTTTTATAAATAATTTTATTTTATTTTTATTTTTATTAAAAAATTTATATTTAAAGTATTATAAGTTAAACGTTAATAACGAATATAATAATTATAATTCGAAACGTTAATTATAAAAAAATATTTCGATTTTTTAAAATAAATATAATTAAAATAAAAAATAATTTTTAAACCGAATTTTTTAATATAATTTACGTAATTATTATAAATTTTACGTTAATTTAAATAAAGTTTTTTTTTTTAAAAATACGGCTTATTATAATAAAATTAATTAAAAAATTCCTATATTTTTTCCAATTATTAAGGAAAATATTTACGGTTTTTATCTTTAAAATAAAATTTTTAAAAAAAAAAAATAATATTATAAAAATAAAGGTTTTTATTTAAAAAAAATTAAATTTTTAAAAGTTAATACGGATATAATTAAATTTCGAATTTAAAATAACTTAACTTTTAATATTAATTTAATAAATTTAAATAATTTAAATAAATTATTTATATTATATAAATTTACGATATATTTATTATAAAAAAATAAATATATAATAAGCCGAACTTTTATATATAGAATATTTATTGAATTTTACTTTTTAATTATTAATTTAAGCTTTTAATTAAAAATACCGTTTTCCGATTAAGGGAAAAATTTGTAAATTCTTTTAACAAATAAATTCTTAAATTATTTTTTGTATTATTATTACCTGTAAATTAAGATTTTATTTCGGATATTACTTATACTTTTGGGTAGATATATAACAGGTTCGTTATATATATTATTATATTTTTTATTATTATAAAGGATAAAGCTAGTAACTGGTATAAAATAATGCAGTTAATGCTGCGGTAAACGGATTACTTTTTCCAGTAACTAATTAACAACTTTAATAACAAGGTTTACGACCGTGTTAATAATAAGAAAAAAAATAACGGACGGTTTTATAATATATAAAAGGGCAAAAAAGGTAATAATTATTTCCGGAATAACAAGCCCGTTTAAAACAAGAACGGAAAGCTTTTGTGCTTTAATTATAACAAGTACGGATACCTAGCAAAGGATTACTTTAAGCCCCAGAAAGAGAAAAACAGCAAAGGCAAAAAAGAAAACCGAAGCCGAAATGGAGGCCGAAGTTAAAGTAATAATAATAACCAAAATAACAGTTTTCGTAACACCCGCGGCGATACCCGTAACGGTGGACCGGGTAAAAAGCAGTTTATTTTTAAGGGCTTGAAAAACTTGTATCGTTTTAGTAAAGAAACGTTTAGCGTTTATATTAACGAATAACAGCTTTAAAACCTGATGCGGTAGTATAATAAAACGCTTTAAGAGACTAAATGCTCGGAAGCAATTATTATAAAAAGCGACTGGCCTATAACTTTAATAGCCGACTGCTTTAAGTTATAAGTGGCCAATTACTTTAAATTACAGGCGACTAATTGCTTTCAAACGATAGTTATAACGATTAAAAGCTTTAAAATAACTGTTATAAATAGTGCTATATTATTATATATCTATTTATTTATGAAGGATAATAAAGATAAACTGCTTTAAGATTTAAAAGTAAACGTTAATATTACAAATAATATTAAGGATTTCGAAAAAAATTCGGTTTTAAATATTAAAAATAAGGAAATCTATATTATGATAAGCGGAAAACCTATTATCGCTATTGCCGTTAAAACAGTAATGTAATTCTTAAAGGAGCTCCGTAAAAAGAATAATGAAATTATAATAAAGTATACGTTATACATTAATAATTTCCCTTTAAAAATGTTTTCCGGAAAAATATTTTATAGAAAAAGTAGTTACTTAAATCGAAATACCTTGGTAAACCCTAATAAAACGCAGTTAACGACGATCAACGTATTTCGGAAAGGTTTCTTTTTATAGCTTTATAAAAAACCGGAACCTATTATTAAGGCCCCGGAATCGACGAATAACGAAAATTATTAATAAAGATACGGGTTAAAAAGGCCATTCGGTAAGAAAAACGGCGGTAACCTAGTTAACGACCTAAAAAGCGCCTTTATAAAAGCTTTTAAAAATGGCAAGGTTTTTATAACGGATAAAGTTATAAAAAAAATCATTTTATAATACCGTCGCTTTTATTATTCCAGTATTAAACGATTGATTTAAATTATTAAAAGGTTTACGGGGATAAATTTAAACCTTAACGATATGAAAATAATTTTTTGCATAACGTATAACGAAAGGAAAATACGGAAAATCCCGTTTATAAACTTTTAAAAACGAAAACAATATATAAAAAGGATTATTTAATATAATATAGGCTTAAATAAACCTATTAATTGTTATAAAAACAAAGGTTTTTATTTGAAAAAAACGAAATTCTTAAAGGTTAATATAAATACGGTTAAATTTCGAACTTGGAATAATTTAAGTTTTAATATTAATTTAATAAATTTAAATAATTTAAATAAATTATTTAAATTATATAAATTTATAATATATTTATTATAAAAAAACAAATATATAATAAATTAAATATTTATATATATAATATTTATTTAATTTCGTTTTTTAATTATTAATTTAAGTTTTTAATTAAAAATATTATTTTCCGATTAAAAAAAAATCCGTAAACCTTTTTAATAAATAAATTTTTAAATTATTTTTTATATTATTATTACTTATAAATTAAAATTTTATTTTAAATATTACTTATATTTTTAAATAAATATATAATAAATTTATTATATTTTAATAATTTTTTAATTAATAATCGACAAATAATTTAAAATTTAATTAAATATAAATCTTTTTTAAACGTAATAAAAATAATATTATAAAACGATATTTAAAAAATAAATAATATATTCGATTACCGTTATTAATTAATAAAAAATTAATAATAAAATTAAACGATTTATTATTTATTAAAAATTTTTTTTCCTTAAATCGATAATATAAAATTTTTTTTATTCGATTTTAAGAAAAACGTTTTTTTATTTTTATTTTTATAATAACCCGCTTCGATAAAAAATATTATAAAGGTTTACGGATTTAACGTAAAAAAAAAAAAAAAAAAAAAAAAAATAAAA
>QJNY01000547.1:0-51350 GCA_004155945.1 Monosporascus sp. mg162 | reverse complement strand
CTCAATTAGGACCAAGATGCTTCTCCTAGATTACCAGAACGTACTGCTACAGTCTGTTCTTACGGAAAGGTTCTCAGGGTAAGTCGAAAGCGGCCCCCCCCCCCCCCCCCCCCCCCCACCCCCCACCACCCGCGGATGCGAGAGACACAGAGAAAAGAAATTAAGAGGCTGAAAGCCCCTTGAGAGTCGACTGGGTTAGTCCTGGAAACTAACCTGAGTCCTAATGTAATCCATATGACTCGGGCAGGTTCGGGGGTCAGCGATGAGGGCTCTCCGGGCGTTCGTCCTTGTCACCCGATCGAATGAGAGACACAATACAAAACCAACGCGGCCGCTGTTCGAACAACCCGGGATGGTGCAAATCCTCGGGGCACCGAGAGCGTGAACATATGTACGCTATTCTTTAGAATGCCGAAAAGATTGCATCGGATAGATAAACGTATTAGGCGTGGATCCAAATCCCGCCATCTTCATTGAGATATGGGCGTTGGCATATAAGTAGATGTTTCCGATGGGTTGATTTTCTATTCTGACAAGAGGAGGTTATCTCAGTACGCCGCCCAAACCCCTAAAGAGAGGTTCCGAGGCTGGGGTTGCCCGGTGTGCATTATGGTTAGATGCGCTGTCGCCGCCGCTCCCACATAGGTGCCGAGTATGAGAACGAGCGATCACTGGTGGTCAACCGACCCTCCATCAATGAACTGGGTGTGTTATGGCATGGCGACGTCACAAGGCTCAATAGGGAACGGATCAAGTTGTATACATTGAAGTACATGGCTTCAGGGGGACCGAGCCGTCAACGGCACTTTGGGGAGGACATCGACCTCCCCTAGCGGTATATTGACTCGTTGCTCCTATTGCGGTCCAAGCGACTGGCATTTACTGCGTTAGCTGTATCATGCATAAGGGCTGGCCCCCCATTCCACTTGGACATCAGGATATACGGGCTGATATCTGGGACTGCTAAGACTGTCATCCACCACGCCATTAGGTCGGAGTCTAGATATCGGTTCAACGGTAGCTGCTCGGATGCATATCGTTTCCCGAATTATCCCCGGTTACCTGACTTGATCCCTCTAGTTCCCCTCCTCGACTGCCGAAATATTCATATTTGGCATGAGATCAGCGTCCGTTTCCAAGGCATCACGTCACCACCACACAAGAGAGCCCCGACGCCGTTGTGACGGAGGAGAACCCCAGGCTGACCCAAAACGGCTGCAGGACAAGCAGGTCCAGCAGACGGGACTCGGAATATTGTACCAAGTACGTCCAACGGCTCAGTGAAGTAGTCCTCTCGGTTCATTCATGTGAGTCGCCAAGTTGCAGACTTGGGGATACCGCATACAGCGTCCGAGCAAGGCGGGCGGGACCGCGCCACGTTTGAGTAGAGCATAAGTGAGAGAACGGTTTATTCTTGCCATACGAGAAGATGAAACTTTCCCCCCGGGGGACCGTGCTTCCCGTCTCTAAATAGCCTCATCAAGTTCTGCTCACGCTTCACAGTCACAGGGGGTCTGCTACTCGGTTTGTGTACCTACAACAAGCCAAGTCTAGCTCACGAAATAGTTACACACGCCATATGCGACTTTCCATTCATGCTAAGTGGCCAGGTTTGCAGGCATCCATTTGTAGTAGCCATGTAGCTGGCCTGGCCGTCCACGAGACTTGTGGATTGGCAACGCGATCCGCCAACTGCGGCAATGTCAAAGACTTGTTATTATCTCCATTCTTGATACTCCCCATCCTAGCATATCGCTTTAGCCACCCTCATATCATCATCTCTATTATTAGGCTTCCGTATAAGGGGTTGTGAGTTTGCGGCAGATCTCGTGGGTGGGGGGTGGGAAAGAGGGTTATCCATGAACCCTATATTAGCTCTGGCGATATTTTTAGACTCAAGATCCTCTGCGATCTGGTTTTGTCGGAGAGTTCGTGTAATACAGCGCCTGTTTCGTAGTAATGGCTCCAGTTTGCCTACACATATTAGTCTGGTCTGGTGTTTACGGAGAGTATTACGCCCATCTAGCCATGCACTGACACACGCCGCGGTGGGCCACTGGGCAGGCGTATCGATCGGTCCCGAAGCGAGAGACAGCATCTCTATCCACCGGCCCCCCTGGTTGCTTTTTATAGCATCGTACTGTCGCCACCCATATCCGGCGTTCCAAGAGCGAGAAACCCCGATTCTAGAGGCATGCCTCTGCACCAGTGATGGCTGGGATAGAAGTCGATCTGAAGCCCCCTCCCCTCGGTGTAGTGCCCATTGGGTTACAGAATAGAGTACTGCACGGGTCGTTGCTACAATGAAAATAGAGAACCAAACCCCCTTTGGCTATAGCTAAGACTCGCATACAGTCATCACACCATCTTCCGGCCTGCCAGTCGGGCCCGATCGTCTACCAAGAATAGCACCTCACCTGCCAGTGTATCTGAAACGAGAGCCAGGCAGACGACTCTGGCAGGCGCCGTATGCCGATAGTGTCACCGTGGGGTTTTATATCCGTCTCCCGTGAAGAGCCGGGTCGTGGGAGTTCAAAGGGTGGTATCGTGGTCACCCATAATCAGACGCAGCCGGGGGCATGAAGTACGGGCGTGGGGTAGTATACAGATCACCGGTTCTGACGTATATCGAGCGCGCGCTGCGACAATGCGGGTGAGGACGCCCCCGAGTAGATTACGTGACTTACTGTAAAAGTGTGGACACATCTGCCTAGTGGGCGAGGCGTCTCGCGATCAAGCACGCCGTACCGTACCGTGGTGGACCATGGAGTGCATCTATCTACCCGGCGCCCGAGCCACCCCAGAACAGGCATGACAGATCGTTTACAAAGCGCGCGTCTCACTCTCCATATAGACCGTGGCGATGAGCCGGGAGGCCCAAGCAGGTATAGCCGAAGAGCCCCGTCTTCTATACCCAATAATAGCCGCCTCTTGCCGGTTTGGGTACGACCTGCCGTTGCCGGGTCATCACCGATGGCGGCCGCCTGCCCCAGATCGTGGCGTCGACGGTTGAGCCTCAGCCTCAGCCTGGGGGATAATATCAGACCCTGACAGCGTTTCGATGCAGCCTCACTGCGCGCTACGGCCGGCGGTCCAGAAGGCCGCGCATGGATTTCGGGGAATAAAAATAACATCCCTGGGGGGCCTCGACTTACTGTACCCCAGGTTTGGCAGCTTCCTACCCTTGACATCGTAGACGCATGAGAGACGTACTACCTTCTCGACGAGATAGACAGACTCCGGTACTGAGCGGCTTCGTGAGAATGTTATTTTGGTATCGGTTGCAATCAGCTGCCCGCATACGTAGATAAATTCAAGGGTGCTACTTGTACATCCCGCAAGCCACAGTGCGTTTCAGGGATTTCTATCTATAGCAAGCGAGCCCAGAAAGGCCCGGGGAACCTGTCATTTTATCCGACCACCTTCTTAATCATTTTCTTTTCCGTTTAGTCGGTACACCAAATTCCGACATGACGCACCCCGGCTTCCCATTAATTATTAGTCGCCTACGTGCCTCCAAGCTTCTTCCCGGCAAACACACTAACATACATACATGGCCAATACACACTCATGCACACGCACAGCCCACCGCACCGGGTTGATCGACGATGCACGATGGCGTCTACAGATCGCGCAGCCTTGGAAGCAACAGCATTTCCCCGTCCTGCAGGTAGGTACTTGCTGTAGCTAGGTAGGCCAGCGTCCGTTGGGGGGGTCGAATAAGTACACGAGTAGCGGTACATCTCAGGTGGAGCTCCTCTCCGCGAACCCGCCCCAAGACAATGCAACATTGGGACGAGGGACGTCATAATAGGTCGCCTGCCTAACCCAGACCTCACCGCTCCGTCCGCCCACTTCCGAAGCGGGGGTCTGCTGTGTTGGGCGCAGCCTCGGGCCCGTCCGCCGACTGCCTGGTGCCTTCGGCCTCCGATTCCAGACATCGGCGCCGGAGGGCTAAGGATGACAGTGAAGAGGACAAGCCATTACCCTTCCCTCACATATACAGTATTATACATCACCACTCCATATCTGTAACCCGAATGCTTCCCCCAATTCCGCTGTCATAGGGCTGTTGGGCTTCTTCTCATCTCCCCCGATCATGACCGTGTCTCTCGGCGGGCGCTGGGCCGTCGCGCTGGCGATTCTCTCAGTCGATATCCACGCGGATTCCTCCCGGGGGGGGCCACGGAGCGGTGATAGCGACACAAAGAGCAGCGCGTTAAAGAAGCCCCCCTAATACATAGACAGATAGATAGGCCCGGAATCATAAGCCCGTGGAGGTAAATTAATTTCCAGGTAGTATTATGTAGAGGTGGCAGTAGCCGTTCCGACGCTCCCCTTAGCGAAGTTGCATGGAGGATCAATATACGTACATACGACAAGCGACCCAATCTCACCCCTGGGGCTGCCTACCCCAGATGTGAAGGAGGCCAGATCGTGGATATGTCAGCAAAGCTGTAAGCGACCGGCACCCCCCGTCTTTGTGGTTCGGCTCTTCCCCCAGGGCGGAAATAAGGTTAGATATGACCCATGGGAAACCCTCGCATATCCCGCATGCCGGATCCTCGCGTCGAGTCTGTCTTGGGTGCCAATTACCCATCTCCCGGGGAACTGTGAGCGAACCACACAACAACAGGGGCTCATGGACGACCTCTTCATCCCTGTCAGCAACTTTAGGGGTTGGGTATCGGCAACGCTGCCGACGATGGGAGCTGGGATATGTTGTCTACAGGCTCCTTGAACATCGCCAATTAATCCCGCTTTGGGCGGCTGCCTACCCCCTGAAGATCCCCGAGATGGCCTGAGACGTATGTGGTCATAGCACGCCCACTCCGTAATTTCTTCGCGAAGAACCCTAGCTCGAGAGCCTAAATGCCCTGCTGAGAGGCCAAGGAACTACGCGAAGCAGGGTCGAGTTATTTTTAGTCTATCTACAAGGTAGCTCCACGGCGCTTTGAAGGCCATGTCGAACTTCCCCCACAGCAGTTAGTATGTCATCGTTTAAAGCTCAAGCGCTCGTCTAGGGGTAGAGATATCGCTGTGCATGCATCTGAGGCGAGCCGTTTGACGTTGGAGCCGAGACCGGTGTTAAAGCCGTCGCCTATGTTGGATAAAATAGCGAATACTATAAGCGAGACAAACAATGCACGCATATTGCTAAGCCGTTACTGTACCGGAATGAGGAGAGGGGACTCGCTGGCCTGCTATATAGATTTCACTCATAGGAAATCAAGACGTGCATAACGGCATATTAGTAAGTTGGGTGGGAGGTCATCAGCTACACAGGACGTGACATATGATGGTCGAACGATAGACTCTATCTCTGATACGAGATGGTAAAGTCTCAGGTCACGTTGGTGACTATGCCATAATAAGCCCCGTGACAAGTTCAATATATCGGCCGCATTTATTTCTGTAATTGCGTATGTATTGTCAACCATCAGTTGTTCTCGACATGTCCTAAGGAGAGGAAGTCGCTTTGGATGTATGCTTACGGATGTATGGATAGACGGACATCTCTGTCGCCAGGGCGATGTTTGGGCTTCAGCTTGCAGAGTTGCACTTCGTGAAAGGCAACCCTTATATTTGATTTTCCTTGTAGGCGTCATCAGAGTCTCGTTGGGAGTGGGACATGTCGACCCACGGGTCTTGCGAAGATATTATAGGATTCTGCTGCATTCCCGGGTGCCTTCTCCGTCAAAAGGGGTGTCGAGTTTGCTATCCCCGTGGAAGGACTACCCTTCTTCTCACCGTTACCACAATAAGGCTGCTGGTTGAGCTTGCGCACATACCGAAGCGTATTGGTTGAGGCGCAAGCATGGATAGGTAATGGTAGACCGGATGAGGGGGGGGAAGTGGGTGAGTTGCCACATGTAGAGCTCTTGACAGCAATTCGAAAAGCTCAGGGTTCAGACCGCAAGAAAGCAATGGACAGCATCACCAGGACGCATGGGGCTCTGCTCTGGCCTCTCGGTCCCAGGTTTATCACCTATGAGACGACGACAGCTAGGCATGCAGCTACCGGGAACCCACGTGCCAGTAGCAGCCTACCAAGGCGGGCCTTATGGTCGGCGAGGGCAATCGCCGGCTACCTGCGGCGTTTCTCAAACCGGAGCAGATAGGAAACCGCCCGCATGGTGATGGAACTAGTCTGCCTCCTCATCTTCGAGGTGCCTGGGCAAACGTAAGGGATCTTTTTCTACCACCACCAATAGACTGCATTCTCCCCGGAGACGATCAGGAGGCGACCCTACGAATGTCACCCAAGAGCGCCCCATCCTATTGCTTGATGGACGGGACGTAGCGTAGCTCGGCAGTCATTGTCAAGGTCTGCCCCCGCTATGCTCAGGACCGTGGCTCACGGGGGGAACGGGGTAGACCTACAGAAAGGGGTCGACGTGTCTTGCCCGGGCCCTACAAGGTAAATTGCAACATCTGACATACATTGGCTATGGACCTGGAAATTCGTCCGCAACCCGCCTGCTACTGCTAGCAAGCGAAGCGAAAATAGAAACCATGCGAAAGCAGTACGTGGATAGCAATCAGTGCCCTCGCGATATGACGCAGAAACATTGTTGTTATGGCCATGGTGAGGCTCTGGTTCCACTTCATTAAAGTCTCGCATATTCTTGCTTCTTCCAGTTATAATGGACCGCTAGTCCGGTTGGGAATTTAGTCGTTGACGAGGTCCGAGAGAACGTCGGGATATCTTATCCGGAGATACCTACTTGCCGTAATCAAAGATTTTGGCATTCCGGGAAGTTTTGCTGTTGAGTTGCCACTTCTATGAGCCTAGGCTGCCTGCAAGTATGCGGCATGGCAGATGCTTCTCCTTTTCAATGGACGTACGAAGCGAGCTACACACTCGATCCCTTGTTTTATTGTGGGAGGGTCTCGTAACTTTCCGAGAGACTGTTTCCAATAGACCAGGTATCGTCTTGCCAGGATTCCTAGCTAATTGCTTAGCAGTTAGGTAGATCGACACTTGCGGCAACATGTGATAGTCAGCCGATGAGCTCCATAATACTGGTCTCCTCCCACAATAAAACAAGGGGTCGAGTGTACTTCTACGCAGCCGTCGACTCTGGCTATTGGCTAGGCTGGATTTAGTACATTATTGCTGCGTGAGCGAAGAAGTACGGCTTCAGCAAAGGACCAGTACAGCGTCGTAATGCTACGAACCAGGGGGGAGGAGAAGAAGCAGTAGTACCAGTGGAGACAACGGCAAGCGAACCCGCTAGTGTCAAAAGTGCCATACCCATTGATTGATTACTACCTACGCGGCACAGTAACGGCCGAGACGGTCTTGTTATCCCCATCTCATTTGCGGGATCCGCGGTCTGGAGACGCTCTTACCTGAATCGCGCGAATCACATCACTCGTGATAGGCTCAATACCAGGGCGATAATACTGCGCACAACGGAGGTCAATGAGCGCTGATGAATCTAATTGTGAGCGAGATTAGTGCATAAGACACTTCGCCATGCGCTGAGGACGAGTCCAGCCTCTGTTTTATTTGCACAAAGCAGGTTGTTGCGCGTCGTACTGCCAGCCCTAAAGAGAGTTGTACTATGTAGATACGACATGATCGTGGGTGGCTGTGGGGCCCGCACACCCGGCTGCGGGTAGGACAACTCCGAGACGTACTGGTATTATATGTTAGTTACTCCACCAGGTCCACCAATTACCACACACGGTTAGGAAGTATATTTCCATAGAATTTTTATGCATAGGTACATATGTCCCATTTTCGGAATACACCTTTTTATTTATCTTATTGTGCCAACGTTACGTTTCCCGAAAGGTTCTTTTTACATTGGAAAGTTGGGTTCCCAGGTCTACGGCGAATCTTGCGAAAATAGCTTGATTTGAAGTAAATAACAGAAGTCTAGTACGTTGAGAGAGCTGTCCCAACGCTTATGGTGGCAATTACTTACCCGTTATGTAGCAAATACGTCGATTTCCATACAAGTTCCATGGAAAATCTACATGCTAACTGGGAAAAGAAACCAGGTGGACCGGGTGGGGTAACCAAGATATTTTAGCCCTGGAAGTTGTATGTACCTAGCTTAGAGTGGGTGAAACATCGTACCTGGATTGGAGCTCCTTCACCGTTGCATTTGGGAGCAATAAGGTATGCAGCTGGCGTTGCATGCGCCGTTTCGGCGGACTGGAGACGCGTGGGAAAAACGTGAGCGGGTAGCCAAGCTTTCAGCCAGTACAGTGCATCGCGGATCAGTAGTCCCCTGGTCGTCCCTTCCCCCCAGTGATGTCAAAATTCGCAGGGATGATTTTTGGCTGCCGTCCTCATGCAGTAATACGACGGCTATCATGTAACCTCTTATGTACCCTGGAAACCGGCCTCTCAATCGGCAGAACCCAGAACGTGAGAACGATAATGAGGGACAACCGACCCATTAACCATGGGTCGCCGAGACAATAGTAAGTTTACAATATCAACTGATCGGGCGAAGTGCGTTAACGAACCCGTCTACAGAACGTGAGTACTTACCTCACTTAAACTGGTAGACGGCTTACCACGACATTACCTATGCCGACGGCTGGCTATATGGCCAGCAGCTTTCTTAAAAGCGCATAGCCAGCCCTAAAGGGGGAGAAAAAACGAAACGAAAAGATCAGCTCAGCTCAGAGTGTCCGTCTCATCATAGACAACCAACAACCTTAGAAGTTCGAGTGTAAGAGGACTCCGTAACCAAAAACTCAAGGTGTACAGATATTAGTTCAACAGGTATAGATTCAAGATCACTTCACGCTGAAGGCGGGAGTCCGATGTCAAACGCGGGGGAAGGCCCTTCCCAGTCAGAATCTTAGCCCATTGGGTATAGGGTCGATGGGGTTATCTCAAGACCCGCAGGCCCGTTGTAAGGTACGGCTCTTGGGTACTCAGCTGCTGCCTTGGTAGGGTTGCTGGGTGAAGCGTAAGTGGGTAATAGCACGGGTCCGAACGACGGAGTTTGCAAGGTCAAGAGGACTTTCGAAGAGAAGACCCATGAAGCCGGCCGATCATCACAATACCCAAGGAGAGAGGCTCACTGCATCATCACTCTGCCCAATTTTTTACGGAGAAAACATAGCGTCGCCTTGAAGAGTCGGCGTTCCACTCGTGCAGAGCGCGCCTGCAAACCGAAAGAGCGGAACGAATGGTGTTCGGTAACGGGGGTTTCATTGAGCAGGTCTAAGGGTTGTAATTGCCTCCGCTTGGGCAATCCATGGCGATGATGATGAGGATGATGGCTACACAGTCCACGCTGCATAACTGAGGGGAAGGCGGAAGTACGTACCTTTCGGATATCATCCAGACATATTGCCCCGCTGGTTTGAGAAATAGCTGAGCGTCGCTACCATAAACGATTCGTTGCCCGCCTTTTCGATATGGCAAAATAAGGACTTCAGCGCTGTTTAGGCGGGCAGCAGCTCGCTGAAGGCGCTGTAATGGAGGCGGATGGGTGGTACGGCTGCTTTTTGGAAAGTCGGTGTGCATATCAATTCTTTTTGTGGAACTTTCTTTGAGTGGGCGTGTGAGGGGTAATACGGGTGTCGGTCTAGAAAGCTGTCTTTTTTTGGGTTGAATGTTCATTGCTTATTAAACGCCTTTGATATGAATAGCGTCTTATCAACTAGTGAAGAGCCGCCTCGCAATGCTGACCAATCGCCACCCCACGCCCGTGCCACGGGAATGGCCGCCGCCACAAGTCTACGTGGATCACCAACTCTACACGGATGACGTTTGAGCATTTACACACATTCGGCCTGATAACGCGCTAAGTACACCCACGCATACATACAATTGCATGTGTGTATGAATGAATGTACGCTTCATGCTCACCGTACGGAGATGTACCTACCTACTTGGGGTAGATAAGGACGAGTCCGCCACTCAAATAACTACTCGAAGATGAAGCGCCAGGAAAAGCAGCCGATTTATGTAGCGAGTCTCCACCGCGGGCATATCGTGATAACAGAGAAACCATCATAAATTGTACCTAGAGCTGGTGAGCTAAAAAGGTACCTTGTCGAGTGGACATGAGCATTTTGATAGTCGAACCATCCGCAGGCTCATGCCTCAGAAGTGCCCTTGCCTAATAGAGCAAACTAGACCTACGGGTAAATACTGTACATGTCGCAACCAACAGCTTCACCAGTCAGTTCAGTTTCCATGCATCTAGGTGTACATACTTCTCCTTACACAACAGGATGTACGTAAAGTGGATTCGAGATGAGCCGGTCTAGAATACGCAATCGTTTTGCCAACGAAATACGATGCTGTCGCCTCGCAGAAAGCTACCGCTTTCGGCAAGCGATGATACCTAAGGCCGCTCACATGTCTGCAGGTAGGGTAGCTTTTGGGAGATAATCAGGGCTGCCAAGGCCTCGAAAGCCATAGCGGCATCATGACGTCCTGGACGACAACCGACGCGGGACATCATCAATGCATTCTAATGGCGGGCGACAAACGAGGAGTGGATCATCAACGATGGGTCTTCCCTAACCTCTCCACCCTACTCGGCGTAGTATATGTGAGTTCCCACGATACGATCACCAAAGTACTTATTAGATCGCCTCCTCCGCCGGCGTGTACAATCTGCGATTGGCACTGTAGTACACAGCGAGGCTTTCCGCTTTCTTCACAGGCGATGTAGCCGTCCAGCCTTACCAGCTGCTTGGCTGAAAGCAGCAGGTCGGAAGTCGAGATGCGATAGACTAGCCGATTAGAGCCTCTACCTTATACGAACCCTCCAATAAAATCTTGCTCCGGTCTCCATCACGATAATGGAGTCTTAAAACTCCAGGCAGGCATTTAAGAACCCGCTGTGGGCGGGTCTCAGCTGGCTTAGCTTCGGACTTGTATGGGACCGGACCCGTGACATCCCGGAAGTCCACGAGCCGCTCAACAGACTGAAGCCGTCACCATTCTTTTCTCCCTTCCCGACCGATCGGCAATAGGACCGGCTTCTGGCAAACTCTATTCATACCATCTGCTGGTACTTTATTATCAGGGGACTCTGAATTCCACAGATCGAATGGCCCTCTGTTACTCGCTTAATTGATCCTAAAGAGACATATTAGTTTGATGATTATCAACTCAGATAGAGCTGCCCTGTGATGAATCTATAATGGAACGAGAAAAGCCGCGGAGTGTCGTCTCTTGTCAGCCCTTACCAAACCACATCGGCATAGCACATCCTGGGCCTACTTGATACGTCAGATATGTGTCGTGGAGGCATTCCCTTTGAAGGACGCCAAGAGACCAGATAATCTGGCGCAACACGTTCAAATAGATAACAGATAATTACTGCGCCTGTATCTCGAACTCGAAGCTCTATCGGCAGCCCAAATATGTAAGTCGTGTCGTCGGTCGCGGTGGCCGCTCCGAAATAAGCGCGTCTACCGTCTCCTGCCCAGAGTTGGCTTCGCCCGCCGACTTGTCCGCCGATACGCACATCCAACCCCGGATTATTGTTGGTTAGCCGGCTACTCTGATGCCACCTTCAGATCAACGGTTAGCTTCGTTTTTGATGGTTGCAACCTGCTGATAGTCTCTAGCCGGCCTTGCAATGTAACCAACTGGCGATCCGGCACTACGGACTTCGAACACGGAAGAGACTCGAGAAGTCGTTCAGGAATAGGGACCGGTGGGAGACAGATGCGTAATGCTACGCATCGTTAGACACAAAGCGGCCAACGAGATACCACTCTCCCGATATCGTTGGTCTTCTGTTTGTGGTTCGAGAACATTACTCGCAGTTACGAGGACTCTCCCACCGGGCTCTTTAGCTTCGCTAGTGTAGAATAGCTTGCGGACATCTAACCCGCCATTGCCAACCAGATTCTAATCTTAGTCCGTAATCACCATAAACGCGACACGCTTTCCCAATCAAGCATCATATGTCGAATCAATGGTTCAACAGCGGATGGGCCTCTCTTAACTAACGGCTAGTGTATCCCGCTCCGTGCCCTAAGGGTGTTAGTCCTGTGGAAGCCCAGAGACGATGAATCAAAAGAGGATCCGTGTGGTTCAGAATCTGGTGTAAGCCACATGGAGGCCCCCTATCTATCTACACCGTTGCTCAATGTCTGAAGATGTTGGTACGACTTTAGAGTCGACTGCCATGATATCGCATACGTCACAATACGCAAGGGGGATGATGCACTGTCAATGTTGGCTCCGTGCCTCCTAGAGGGCACTTTAAACGACACCTACACCTTCAAGTAGCCAACATCGGACATGCTTCGATGTTGGTTCTCCGTCATCTATTTTTTGCTCTAGCTCAAGGGGTACGTGGTCTCTAGGAGCGTGTAAGCGGATAGCATCAAACAGAGCTCTCCGTGAGGTGAACATCTTGCTTGCGGACAATGTATGACGACGTCATTACCTTGTTTATGGTAGATCTCGGATATCTTCGTTGGTCGCTGGTTGGTCTCAAGACGTGGTATCCCCTTACGCGTAGATATGTGATGCGATGTGACGTCCGACTTCCTGTTATTTTGGAGGCATTATCCATCACTGTGGCGGCACAGATTCACCGTCATACCGAGATTCCTTAGTCAAATTACTGTCATTGACCTAAGGGTATGGATCTGTTACCCCAGAGCATGTAAGGTTGCGAGCGTGATATAAAAATAGATAACGCTTGACGAGATTGGTATTGGCAATGTGGATCGAAGCAGGACTTCCTTGGTACACGTAGGTTGTGCATAGGGGCGAGATGAGGCGCTGCTGATTGCTGACTTGAGGTAGTTTCAGATCTGTGGAGAAAGAAGCTGGTCGATGGGTACTCCAGTGGTCTAGTGATGTTTACGGTTAGGTGCATTTTACTGCTGCATTGTACTTTATAATTGGCCAGCCTTACCAAGAAGAGGTAGTATGGATTCGCTAGCAAGGCACATACCTTTTTCTGGAGTTACCCACTCACCTTTGGCATTGTTAGCCTCAGGCCCTCAGCTGGCCCGCAATTAGGCGAAGAGAACAGACTCAGCTCGAGAAAACACAGGGCCGCTTCCCGCCATGCCTGCCCAGCGCCATGTATCCGGAAACTTAGCTTGAGTTCCCATGCCATGGCATTCTCCATGAGATTGGGGGAATTTTTTCCTTACTGCGAGGCTGACTTTTTTGAAGCTTATCCGTCTAAAATGTCTATTCTTGATACCCTACTCCGCGCAATGAATAGCGAACCTACATTAGATCGCTGCAGTACTATTAATGGACCATGAAATCAGAGGTGTCAATCTCATGAAATTAGGGGCTTGAAACGCTTCGTCCGCACTCATTCTCTATTACGGGCATCAGCTCGTGTACAGTACCAGTTACCTACCAACCCCACCTATTCCCTATTTACCAACATACACATATTACTACAGATCTCAAGATGTCGAGAATTCATTTACAGCACCCTTGTCTGGTAATGGAGATCTATTTGCGACCATACGTACTGTATGTACCGTAAATTATTATGTACTTGGTCTTATGCAGTGGACCTCAAGCGGCCGAAGGGTGCTCTTAGGTACCTGTGCTTATGGAGTGAATTGGAGTAAACATTCAGTGGGCGCCGGTCGCATATTTCCTTCACCCCAGAGGGTCTCCCTATATCTTAGACGCCAGCGCTTGCAAGTTGCAAGTGTCTGTGTGACGCTTTCTTGTGAGCGGCTATCTGAGCTCGCCCGACATTTTGACATTTCTCTTCTCTGTCGTTCCCGGCATTTTTTGCGCGTAGTGTTATGAACACATGCTTAAATTGAACGACGTCAAGGATTTGGATCCTGCGTACATCGTACAGTTTATGCAATTTCATCTCAGTGCTACCCACCTCCAGGTAGGTCCGCATTAGAAGTCATGCTGGGCAGGCCACGATATCTTTCTTTCGCTCGCCCATGCCCATGTCCAGTCTAGACGCTAGCCTCCGGGGATTGCTAAGAATGAGCCACCCCGCTTACAGTCTTGACGCTATCTCGCTAGCCCCTAGTCGCTGTGGGAGATGAGCAGCAGTTCCGTTTAAACCAAGTTAGTTTTGGCTCAACAGTAATCTATTTCTCTGCCGCCTTTTGTCGGGACGCAAGGTACTCCCACTGTACCGTCTCTTTCCCCCTGTCGAACCCTCATCGGCCGACATCGATCAACTGGGACAAGTTATTATCTGCTATACCTCCCTACGTGTGGGTAATCAGATCATAAGTGAGATGCCAGGGTAGATTGGTTGCTGCCTTGCCGACGCGAAGCAGACCTGCCTCCACCATCAACTGCGCAGAGACGCTGCTTCACCCGCCCAAACACCGCCCGCTCATATAGCTAGACATGAGGCAGATAGGCAAGCGGCTTTTCGGTCCCCCACTCATAGACTTCTATAATAGAAAGACTCGGCCGACCATTACACGCCATTGACGCACCACACGCCCTGTGGTTACCGCACCGAGGAGTATAGACCGCATGAGACGCCAGGAACAGACCACCTCGTGGACCGTTTCTTCTCTGCGCATACCCTGTCATGAAAGCAGCCACGATGGCGGGCACTAGGTCCTGGCTGTCGAACCGAAGGAGGATCAAGCATTCTCTGGCGCGTGCTAGTGCACCCGTCTAACAGGTGCAGTACATGTGGAGCCTGCTTTCCAGCTCCATCTACCCCTGCCATCCCTCCGGGTTCGTGTACCGTTTACTCTTCCACTCCCCCTGGTCCCCCCCCTAAGCAGTTCCACTCTCATCGGAAAAGATACCTAGTACTCACAGACTGGTGACTCCAAGGGTACTGCTGGTCCCACCCCACGCCGTCTTTATTCTTGTGTACATACGCAGGTAGTACTCTGACTTCTCCGAGTTCTCCGAGCCCCTTCTCCTTACAGTACCTAGGACGCACGCCCTGCCGGGGCCGTTGACTAGCCCTACTCCCCATGTGTACAGCCCCTCCATGAGTCTATAAACCACTTCAGAGTTCTGGTCCATGACTGTCATTAAGGCTGAAAGCTAGTTAAATACAAAGGGTCCACGGATCGACTCTGGACAACGTCTTCTGACTTCTCTACCACGCTATCTATATCAGCAGCTTCCTTCGGTTGCATTACTTATAAGTCGTTGAAGACTCGCCTCGCCGCCTCCCTTCTGAAGCCGTCCACTGAACAACTCATATTAAAGTCAAACACCACGCACTAGTTGAAAGTGTATGTGTGGTTCTTATTGCAAGAATTGCCCCCTGTTGTTAATCCTTCATCATGGATAATTCTGAACCGAATCACGCTCGTGAAAACCACTGCTCACTCCCGACTAGGTCAAGGACTTATAATTCTATCCCAACGACGACAGGGTCATCAAATAGCTTGGGCTTAGTCGATACAAGTGACGGTTCAAATATCAACCACAACCGGCCATCTTCACCAGAGATATACACTTCGTATACTAGCTCGGCTCCACCGAGTTCTTCAACTGCTCTGCCGGCTCCATACCCTTCTTTTGCAAGCCAGACTTCGAGCGTCACGAATTCGCAGTGGGGGGGGTATCGAAACCAGCCTCAGGTCGATCTATTGTTGCCTATCGCGCCGGCCCAAAATTATCCTCCCCGGGATTCTCCCCTACCGACGACAGAATCGAACATGAGGTAAGTCGATTTAACGGCTAGCATCGTGCTGCTAGAGAATCTAATATCCGAGTTTAGCGCCATCGCTTTGCCATATGATCCCCGACTAGAGATGGGTGTTCCCCGCTCTTCTTATGCTTGGCCTGGTATGCAAGTAGTAATATCGAAGAAGGGATTAGTGTACTGACTGTCGAAGGTCTTGATTCCGGAGCAGATCTGTTGGGTCATGATTTGGCTTCTGTCGGCCATGCTTCTGATGCAAGCCTGACCCCTCCCATCGGCTCTAGATCCGCCACATCTAGCCCACCCCGGGGGACGCTGACGCCGGAGCAGCGGGAGTTGAAGAGGCAGCGGGATCTAGCCCGCAGAGACTCAAAATCATCAATACGCGCTCGTCGCGGTATGAACTCGGCCTATTCCACCTCGTCTCCGTCGCCGCCCGTCACGATGTCCGAGTTCTCTGCAGCGCCCACCATGCCTGTATACACAACGGCACCGTCGCAAATATCTCTGCTCGCAGAACCTGTCACGACAGTTCCCGGCCAGCAGTACATTCCAGCGTATTCAACGTCCCCTCCTCTCTCCGATCACGGACCGTCGCCCCTTTTCTCGGCCACCTTCTCCGCACTGTAGGTTTAATAGAGAGATAGATGCAGGCCTCTATGATGCTAACTTATGCCAATCGAAGGCCACCAAACGAGTACATGAACATGAGTTACTCCCCTGGGTTCACCCCTCCTCCCTCTGGCCCGGGGCTTTCACCACATTACGGGTATGGGTGCCTTTGTCTTTTGACGCGGATGTATGTTAACCTAAAATCATGGCAGCCGCGCTTCTTCTATGACGGATCCGGGAATGATGTATGCAGTGCCCCCAGTTCTACCTTCCGGCAACGGTATAGCACAAGAGCCGAGTCACGTTCGAGTTGTTCAGACGCGACCGAAACCGCAATGTTGGGAGCATGGGTGTAACGGCCGTCAATTCTCAACGTTCAGCAATCTCCTGCGGCACCAAAGGGAAAAGTCAGGTCACGCGGCCAAAGCTACGTGTCCCAACTGCGGCGCAGAATTCACGAGGACAACTGTATGTGGTGCTCTGGTTCGGGTGTCGGGATTCGCAATGCTAACTGCATCAACAGGCTCGCAACGGCCACATGTTGCATGATAAGTGCAAGCAACGACGAACTTCCTCAGTCTCCTGAGAGTAACTTTTTATGCTTACGATGTTCTACGAATGTTGAGATGTGAATGGACAGCTGTAAGAGGCGGGAAAAACATGGGGGTACCTCGACTTAGGAGACCTTCCCTAAGCAAACTGTTGGTGATATTTTACTCGGAATTATCTTTATGGTATTCGGAACAAGGTGCATACGGAGTCAGGAAATCAACGGGCAAGGACATGGGCCATGGCGTACAAGAGAGTTTATACCCCTTTTCGAGATTTGATCTCACTTTCTTCATATACTATATATATATGAACTGAAAAATCCGGCAAGAGCTTTCTTTAGGCTACTTCCATCTCCACCATCAATTTACGATGCGTCACCAACCTCTTTCCCACCACTACGTCGAATATTGCTGGACAGCGGTGCTTGTTGTGTACGTTGCCAAGCTGTTTCCAAGTGTGCCGACATCCGCCAAGCATGGCAGAAAGTTCGTCCGGCTTTGGCCTTTACTTATGTTCCTCTTATCAGACCTCTCTCCTTCCTGCTCTTCTCCTAGCGCCGATGATACAGGCAGCCTAAGCAAAAGAGGACGAGGAGATCTCGCGATCATTGGTAGTCTCAAGTTCGTCATGCACGCCAACTGTTTGAACTTCCGAATCGGGACGCTTCGATTACAATGTTATTTCCGGTAGCCACATGAGAGCAGACCCCTGCACCCGCTCTTTTCGAAATATTATTATGTCAGTCGCTAGATACATGCCTAGACCTCACTGCAGCAGCCATGCGTTGCAGCTGGTCCCCCGAAAAGTAGGTCGTCAGCTTGTACGTACAGATGTGGGTGAACCAAGTCCTCGAGTCGATTCAAAGGTGCCATTCGCCACGCCCTGTCCTTGCCATGCATTCTGACCACGTCCTCACTGGTGATCTTCCACGAGCTTCCTCGCTAAACCAACCACACCCCTCTTTTCCAAAGATCTCGGCCGATTTGGTAGCCATGTATAGGTAAGGGACAGTTCGCTGTACGTAACCATGTACCACGTTTCGATTCGGTCCAACCACATCGCCTAGTCTACGATACGACATTGGTCTGCCGCTCTGCGATGTACGCATGCTCGCGTGAAACCTGCAATGCAGATGCATACCCCTCAGAAACTTGTGTTTCAAATGTGTCACTGTACAATTAACGATTCGGATCATACGGGCGTGTTATCTCTCCTTTTTCCCATAAAGACCTACCCACATAATATCAATGCCCTGGGTTTGTTAGTTACTTGCAACCCATTGCAAGGGTTGGTTCCTGACTAAACCATAAAACAACCAGAGCACATGGTGGCTCAGCAGACCATGCCGACAAGACTCCGGATTGGATCCTCAGGTTGGGTCGTTGCTGTCTTGAGAAGCTTCTTCCGTATTGTTTCGAAACCGGCGTTCGACGGGTTGATTTGCAGTATCACTGCCAGCCCCGCGCCCTAATCGGGGCCTGGGACGGTTTGTTCCCGAAATAGCAACATTGGTTCATCTTACGACAACGCCTAACAGCGCTTTTTTCGACCTTCCAGGCTAAGCAGGGTTCTTACTATCCCATATCTTCCCGTCTTCACTGCCAAGGATCGCTCGGAACCGATTCTACAGTAGATCCGACGCAATTGTTATGTCTCCACTCTCGCACTCGCATTTGTGCCTGGGCTGACTGTGTAGGGGCTTGCCAGTTTCTGTGCCGTCTACGAAAGGCTTTCGAGCTAGGGATGATGCCCTGCCGCTCCCACTCATCGAAGAATTAAAGCTCAGCTCAGCAGCATCGCTCAGGCCTGAGAGAGGATCCCTGCGTTCTTTTACAGTACCCACGTGCCCAAGCAGTGGGAAACTGGTGTCACCCCGCACCGCCTTACACAGTTTCAGGGGTCTGCGTGGAATTTCTCCACCGACCTAATGCCGCTCCAGGTTTTGAGACACCGTCGATGACCACGTTGGCGACAAAGGCCTCGGGGAGCACATCACCCCTCGGTGCTTATAGATACACGTACCAGCTCACCACAGGCACCCAAGGACATGAAAGGTCGCAGTCCAGTAATCAATAGACACCAGTAAACCCCATTTGGAGTCGGATTTCGCCGCGTTCTTCGAAAGTAACGAACCGAGACGAAGGTACGCCACTCGGTGCTAAGCACCCAGGGTACGACAGTGCCTACCTTGTACTCAGGTTTCTAGTCCAACAAGACTGGATCGGGCGTCGAAACGGGGGTTCCGCACGTCGCGTTCTCCGGCAGTTTCGGGGAGTTTGCATGTCTTCTCGTCTTCAGGCCTCGGAGGTATCATTGTGCAGCCCGGGATTTTCGGTCCCGACACCTGCCGGATATATCTTCATCTGGTCATTCATAGACCAGCCAGCTCCTCAACACAGCGACCAATGGGCCCTTTCATAACCCCCTTGCAAGACGGCAGCCAAAAACGAGATGCGAAGGAGCCAATAATTTTCAAGGTGCGGCCTAGGTACGGAGGCTTCACACGTGACTAAACGCCGATTGACTTCGGACGTCTGTTTGATTAGGAGGGCCGGGGTATGATGAAGCGACGACGAACGACTGGGTGCTACTATATTTGGCACGCAACTCAGGTTTCCAACCTGTTATACAATTAACAGTCGACCATTAACGGCGTATCTCGTCATAACGTTAAGATGCACACGAAGTTACCGCCAGCAGAAGCTACGAGTTCCCATAATTCATTTCCTTAGTGATTACGTAAGCCGCATAAATCGCTGCCAAGTAGCGAGGGCTACGCCAATTCAAGTTGATGCATAACCACTGAGTTGGGGCCAATATACGCTCCGCTACTTCCTTACCAGAGTTGCGCGTTCGAAACACAGAGACATGAGAGCGCAAATATCGAAGCCCTGTGTTCACCGGTCCGGGTAGTACCAAAAATTACATTTCTTGGTGGTAGATACTGCTTGAACAATCGGGCAGACATACAGGAAGTTAATACTCATCCCTGTTATCTGTATAGACAAGGTCCGAAATCTCCACCGTGCCATCTTCTAGAATACCAGCTGATGGTTCTTTGAGGCACCGACCATATCCCTGACGTCGGAGGCAAGTGTTCGTGGCTGTCAGCCTGGTGATAGTATTGGGAGAGCCGGCGTGGCCCAATGAAGCACTGGGCGTAGACTCTTTACCTAGGAATACTGTCCAATACGTACTCTTCGCGACCGCGAATTTACAGTTGGCAACTGGCTAGAACACTGCGCTGCGGCAGGCTGCGTATATGATAAGGCAAGCCCTTGTCATTCTCCCAGGGCCAAATTACGCAAGGAGAAGTTCGGGCCCGAATGAGCCTGCGAACCTGCGACCAGACTCGAAAGCACATCAGGAAACCAAGAACCAACAAGGCGAACAATGACTAGCCGTGCCTTGCTTTGCCGTGTTCCGGCAGCTAACAGATACCCTGAGCCCCCTGAACGCCGCAAAATGCTGTGACGTGTCTGAATCAGCGTGGCCTGGCGCCGTTACTTCCGAGAGAACATAACTAAGTCAGTGGATTCAGTGCCAAAGTTACGTCAGGAGAGCGCGAGGTTTAGCCTCGCTTACGAAGCCGCGCCTCGCTCTTACGAAGCACCAACGTATGTCAAGTCCGCTATATGTACCACGTGGCGAGGCGTAACTTAGTTCGTCTATATTCGAGTTTGGAGCATTGCATAGTATCCGTTGGTCTCAACCCAGGTCCGCAACCGCGCCAAATGGGCATCATGACAAGAGTAGTCACGACTATGATGTCGCAGCTCTTGATGGCCATGTCAGCTTTACGTACATTCTTCATTCTTATTACAACATTAGTGATATTCCGCCTAGTTCGGCAGCTTGATATGGCTGGCGGTCTGAGTCTACTGCACCGTGGGCACATATGCTCTTATGGCTATGGACTCACCGGGATAAACACGTATCAGTTCAAAGAAATCGTGGAGTTTAGTTCATCAACGTTGAGTGCAGGTCCTGCTATGCTCGGTGGGGGACTATAGCACCATGATCAACGGCTTGGTTGGCCCACAGCGCCCATAAGGACTGGCATACTGTCAGAAGGTCTGATGCTTGGGTGCCCGCCTTTATGCTACGCTGTTTGTCTCTCTATTGGGTTTAAACCTGGGCTAACTCGTGTGCCTAATTCGAGTAGGTCAGATGCCTCGGCTTTGCGCAAAGCCGCATAGGGGCGAGAGTACCCTTCACTCTGGCGGAGTTAGGCAAGGCAAAGTCGTATTTACGGATCGAAAGTCAAGACGCTCGTAATGCTTTCCAATCAAGAGACTCACTAGCTGATGCCTGTAATTCGGGCCTATTAGCTATAGACGTAATGTCGCCCGTCAACTCGCTCACTGTGTCTTACCGTGGAAGGGAACTTGGCTTGCGCCTTGGTATTTGGTCCCCTACGTCGGCTGATAAGAGACGCGAAGCTAACCATATGCCTAGAGCACGCAAGTGCTTTGTCAGCCCTAACTGTGCTGCTTCCGGAATCCCCGATAGCGCCTGTCTCCGGGGCACTTGCCACTGGATATTTGCTTTATCCATAACCAAGTCTCAGGCGTGATACGAGATCGTCCTCATTAAGGCAAGTTAATCTATCGTGGGATCTTGAAAGTGGCCATTGGTACTCCTTACGCTTGGTGATGGGTCTATTCATTACTGAGTCAGCCCGTCAGGGGCCGCTTACCATATGTGCGTGCTGGTGATGCGTGCGTGCTGCGAGCCGAGTGCTTTCGTAATATGGCCACATGGCGAGGCTTGGTACTGAGGAGCCGGAAACTCGCGATTCGCGGAGCGTCGCAGCCAAGAGCCACACGGGAACCTGGCTTCCACGCCCAAACCGGAAGTATGCACGGAGTACTGCATGGGCGGTCAGCAGCCTCCTCTTGGCCTCACATTCGAGGACAATGCGGCATCAACGAATGTCACACAAATGTCTCCGTGGCCCGCAGATGAAACCAATTGACCAATCTTACGTACTCGCTTAGCAAGTGCGTCATCGAGGTGAGGTCATCATTAAATGGCGTGTGCACCTAAACAGTTGTATGTGTATGTGTAGCTCCTTAGCCATCTATCTCTGTTAGGATGGGCTTTATTGGGCTAGAGAGTCTATGAGCGCAGATGAGGTATCCTGCCTCGGCCTGACATCCCTCCGTCATTATCAGTCTTACGTAACACGCTCAGATTGGGGGTGGCCTACCTGGCAAATTGGGAAGGACGTGCATCTAGAAGATGGCTTGATAATAATATCCAGCATGTCAGATGGCGCCTAATTTCGCCTACCAGACGCGGCTAGAAAATGAAAGCTAGCCGCCACAGACGCCGTCACCGCCTACCTAATTAAAATTAACCAAGTACTAACTAACCTGAAGTTAGATAGCGGTTTATCTCAAACCTGAAACTGCATGGTACTACGTGCGTACTGCCCAATAACCGTTCAACCCCGAAACAAGCCCATAATACACGGACCAGAACAGCAACACAACACAGCGCGTTTCCCGAAATATAACAGACAACGAGGCACAGAGCAGCCGAAATCACCATAACATCGTTTCAGAAGAACAAAAAGGGGCGAGTGAGAGAGAATGGTACCGGTACATGATAGACGCTGCCAGCCCGATATTCAGGAAGCCAACTAGGTACCTGAAAAGATGCCGGTCGCCGAGTCGAAGTGCAATGCACGTAAGCGGAAGGCAATCCAGTTAGTCTTCCAAACTGAGATTTCTCAGCCCACGCCTTACTCGACGCCGTCTGGACGGTACACCGATCTGGGCCAGCCTTTTGGGGGTCCTGAGGCTCAGTTGGTCAGCCCGAAATGGGTCGACCCAGCCTCCCACTCGCAGCTGTTCGTCACTTCCCCAGAGAATCCTCACGCCTCACATCAGACCCGCTTTGACAGGGCCTGGCATGTCGTCACCTCCCGTATAGCCCTGCCGCCTTCGGTCACGGCCGAGGACTCGTTTGGCCCGTTGCCGAACTCGCAGGATGCCGACGACGGCGTATTCGAGGACGCCTTACGCGATGTCCTGGATCCGACCTCGCGCCTCCCCCTTGCGGCGTACACCGAGGACCTCCTGACCTGGCATACTCAGCAGGTTCGGCTACATTTCGTCAATCACGTGCTGCCGCTGCTGGGTGTTTGTGGTGGATACTCAGATCAGACGCAGGTCCTTCTGGGTAGCATCCGGACACTGGAAGCGGCCCGTAGGCAGTACCTGTATGGCTTATCGCTCATTGTCCGGGCCATGAGCCGAGATGATGCGGACCGCGCACTGAGGAAGTTCCAACGAGACCTGCACGCCATCTTCGGCAATTCTATGTCAACCCCCTTAATGAACGCTTTGGGGACAGTTATGGGCCAATTGATGAAGCTCGTCCTAGGGCTGAAGGCTTCAAGCGATTCGCCTCAACGGGGTAAGATAGCTGTCTCTGAAATAGACAGAGCTAGAAAGGAGTTACTTCAGCTTGTCGAGTCACTGTGTGATGTCGGCTTAGCATGCGAGAGGTTCCAAATTTTGTTTGCTGAATTGCTAGATGGAATGATGGTTGCCTATGTACAAGAATCATTCGCTGGGGTGTGGGAACCGAGCAGAGACTCGGAGGCCAAGATATCGACCCCAGGCCGCCCAAATCTACAACCACGCTGCATAAGAGAGCTCACGGATTGGGTCGAGAACAGTTACTCCAGGTTGGCGATAGAAGTCACGACTAGACTCGGAGGTGTCCAAGTGTCTTGGACGGACGTGGAAAAGTGGAAGGAGATCGCGGTTGGGCGACTCGCCACCCTTCGAATCAAAGAGCTGTTCGACATCGTTATGGACTGGCCGAACAGCGAAGGCGGTATCGAGGACTTACGCTTTGCAGTTACGACGCCTCAGAGACGGCTACAGCTTACCGATGCCTTCTCAGCCGCGCTACAGAGACGCCTACTGCACTCAGGGCGCTCAACTCTCGAAATCCTTCGCACCTACATCGCCATGATCAGGACCTTCCACAAGCTCGATCACTCAAGAGTCCTACTCGATCGGGTTGCGTACTCTCTACAGCTTTATCTATGTACCAGAGAAGACACGGTTCGCATCATCGTGACAGGCCTTTTATCCAACCCCAAAGAAGTCAACACAGATGCTCGGCACTCCAAGCTAGTAGAACTCGTCGACCTACTGTATGATCCAGATCAGTACCGCACTGAGCGTCAAGACGAAGAATGGGACGACTTGACGTGGGTACCGCCGCCTATAGATGCCGGCTCCAACTACAAGAGGCGGAAGTCAGAGGACGTCATCGGAACGCTTATCGGAGCTCTGGGCTCCGCAGAGGTGTTTATAAAAGAATTCCAGAGCATCATTGGACAGCGGCTGCTCTCGGAGCAGGCAGGTTTTGAGCAGGAGATTGGGGTGCTCGATCTGCTAAAGAAGCGCTTCGGTGACTCTTCTCTACAAGCTTGCGATGTGATGATAAAGGACATCCAAGACTCAAGGAGACTAGATGGCGTCATTCATAGGGGTATTATAAACCACCCTGACAAGGGACAGCGCGAGTGGACGATTCACGCCCGGATACTCTCGCGCCTTTTCTGGCCGGATATGGGCGAAGAGCGGTTCGTCTTGCCACCAAGCGTGAGCGAGATGCAGGAGGCCTACGAGGAGACCTTTGAGCATCTGAAACCATCCCGTAAGATGAAATGGCTCCACCACCTTGGTCAAGCAACGGTGGAACTCGAGCTAGAGGACCGCACGTTACTGGAAAATGTCCACACTTACGAGGCTGCCGTGATCAACTGCTTCAGCGAAGAGAATGCCTCCAGTTGGACGTTCGATGATCTATGGGTTAAGTTGGAGATGGACGAGGATCTCCTCACAGCAGCACTCGAGTTCTGGGAGAAGAAGCGTGTGATACGGAAGACAGGGGACGGAAGCTACGTCGTCATCGAGCGCCTGTCGGACGTCGAACAGTCCTTGGTACCGCCCAGTGCCATGGTGGCGTCGCCGGCCGTTGGAAAACCTAGCGCGGCGCCTCGCAAGGTCAAGTCCGGGGTCAGCGAGAAGGAGAAGGAGAAGCGCCTGGTGTACTGGCAGTTCATCGTGGGGATGCTGACCAACTCGAGCCCCGCGATGCCGCTCGGCCAGATCGCCATGATGATGAAGATGCTCATCGCAGAGGGCTTTCCCTGGAGCAACGAGGAGCTGCAGGAGTTCCTCGGCGAGAAGGTCACCGAGGGCGAGCTAGAGCTCGTGGGCGGCAAGTACAAGCTCGTGAAGAAGTGAGACGAGCCGGCCAGCTCCCTGAGATGGGACGGACGTTCATCATTTACGCGGACAGCCCTCCCCTTACCGGTGAAGCTTTAGCATCCTAGAGCCCGTAAGGCGTCAGCACCCTCGATTGCAATCTGCCCGCTGCGCGAACCAATGGGAGCGACGGAGCATTTTAGTTGAGGGTTGTGAGACGAGTACGAGACACTGAGTCCTACGTTGAGAGATAAAGATCGACACCATGACGCGAGCCGATTTCTTGTCCTTCCTTCTCAACGGATTGCCGGTCGGACGTCATGATACGAAATCAACGAGAGGCTAACTGACGCTGACAGACCCCCATATGACCAGGATGAGAACCAAGGGTAAGGGGGGCTCCCCACTAGCTTGAGATGATGGGATCCGTGTGTATTGTAGCATACGAGGTTACTGCACGTGGTGTGGTGTAGGGCTAGAAAGTCCTTGGGCGAAATAACCGCGTAAGCAATAGGCAATGCGAACACAGGATTGCCAGTCGCCACATGGAACGTAGTCACTCTGCTGCCGAACCTTTGGCGTATGCCTTGCCCGCGATCTTTCCGTGCCGTGTGACAATGGCGGCGCCACCGATAAAGACTTTACCTGGTGTTGGGATCGAAAAGGTGACATTAGAACCGCACTCCAGGTTTCGAGGAAGGGCTGGACAGATATCGCGATATATGTAGAGTATCCTGTCAATATCCTCTTCCTCCCACGGATGCTATACTGCATCTACTGGTGGACCTAACGAAATCCCAGCTATTCTTCAATCCCCTACTTTTCCCACTTATAACACGGGGCTTCTCCTTTTACCATCCCTGCAGGGCATTGGGCCCTCGGCGGATTTATTACTCCTCACTACGTGTGCTCTACCCGAGGCAATCTGCACGGCCACGGGATAAATGCCCTTTACCCGGATGCGCCCTGTGTCCATACGCCTTCGTCTACGGACGTGCGGCTTGAAGATGGCACCACCCCTCGCGCGAACGGGGATGAGATGACGGCCCGGATGCATGAAGGAAATCACGGGAGGCTTACTTGGAAACAGGGACCGCGCCCTACATTACTCGTCTTGGGCGAATGTCGGGTGCCGCGACTATGCCCATCACCTCGGTGAAGGAGGTAAAATACCAGACCGGCGCAGAGTGAACATCCACACAAAGCTGGCCGGGTCGAAACGAGTTCCAATGCAGACGATTAACAGAATCAATTCTTCTGCAGCATCGCCCAAGATCATCCAAGAGCTTACGACATGGCTGATTTGCCTTCTTAAACTTCTCGTGTCGCTGGGTTCGTCGATGGTCTGGAGATCCGACTGCTATATGCCCGCGGAAGGAGACTGGCACCATTGAAATGAATAGGAGCGAGGACAGGGCCAAACGATACTCATTGTCCACAGTCCTCACCCTGGACCAAGTTAAGATCGGATCTTGGAGCGAACCGATGAGCAGGTCTGTCGTCCCCCAAAGAAGCCTTCTTCTAAATTCATTCGCGAGACTCCAAGATGGGCAGACAGCTATCCAGATATAGACTGTTGGAAAGCCTATGAGGACCCGAGATTAATACGGGTTCTCGCTGCCTAGCATGACATGGAGCTCCTAGATATACCGCAAGCCACCGAATCCCCGTCTGTATCGCTCGGGCCGGGGGAACAAAGCCCGCGGCGCAAAAGTGGCGGCTATTCGATCGGCGGTTTTCTCCGCCGCCTGAGCTGCACAGAGATCGAAACGGAATCCCGACCATGCGGGGGGTGAGCGGGGGACGGACTGGGAAGGGCGCGAATTGGGGTAGTATTGATTAGTGATTAGACGATTTGCACCTGCAGGAGAATCTTGTTCTGCAAACTCCCCCCAACCTCCAAGTCCTCTTCGGGAGCACCGGGATCGTAAATGAGGCTTGGCACTGAGGGGGCAAGTGGTTCACACAAAATTTTGTGCAGTGTCCCAAATGAATCACACGCTTCGCACCCACATCTAACATCAGAACACCGTATACTAAAATAAGGAAATATTTTCCGAAATGAACAGATTTATTTGACACAGCCGTAAGTTAGTGGTCTATATTAAATTTAAAGTAAGACGTTGTTGCTTGTATCGTTTTTTGAACGGTTGTCTTTGAAGGTGTGCCATATTTTTGTGTTAATCATGTGGGGGAGTTGAGGGGTAATGAAGGTGGGGTTGCTTCATGTCTTCTTAAGCCCATGTTACATGACGTAGGGCAGAACATGTCCCCCCGGGCTGCCGCCAGATCCCACAGCAACCGGTAGCCGCATTTTCAGTCGGTGCTCTTGAAAATATGGTACCTCGGCAACCAGTCAAATTGTATGAATCCGTACTTTTATGGAGTATATCGCTATTTAGGGTCAGGTATCTGCGCCGCTCCTATCACTGAGACCTATGGCAGTCCGGGACATGCATAATAGTGGTGTATGCACTCCCAGACAAAGTGGGCCAACACACACATTTTGGGAAAGGTCGCGGAATAGACCATCGATCTATCTATGTCGCAGGCCGGCCGAGCTTAGCCGCTAGTTAATGAAACCTTACGCGAGCCCCCCTTGCATGCCTATGACGGCCGAATCGTACGGCACATCCGTTGAAGAAGGACCTTACTCGGTCTGGACCACGGAGTCGTGTTCCTGGACCATTCATCAACGGGGACTGACAAGTACTAAGTAGGGCCGGGAACGACCCTAGAGTTAATTGGCCAAGCAGGTCGCGATGCAACCTCGGATGGAGAAATACCAAAAGTCGGTGCCAGGAACAAGCACGAACAGGGAACGTGCAACTTCGTGGCTCGTTCTATTGCGGGGTCAAGGGGCTCAGTGACTCTTCAGGCGTGGCTTCGTGCCAACTTTGATTCGTTGTCGTTACTCAACTTTATATGCCGCTCTTAAGAGGCACGATGTAAGAGTTCCTCGCGTGCGACGACGGACAGTAAGATACCAGCGAAGTTCACCGCTGCCGAAACCCCTTTGGTACTGCAGTGGCGTCTGTCCTGAAAGCTAAAGGAACCTGATTGCGAATTACATACCGAAAAAGGTCCTGGATGGACAAATACGCGTGCAGCAGACGTGTGAGAATCCACTCCTACCCGCGTTGCTTGGAGCGGGCTGGGAACCATATACTTCGCTAGTGACCTTGGAATGGAAACTGTCCGTTAAACCCGCGGGCATTATATTAGCCGCACTCTGACATCACCACTGACGGCTAGTGCTGTTCCCCCTTGCTGAGTGCTACAATGTCACGGTAATCTATTCCTAAGTTAAGTGCAGCGTTAGCGTGGCTCGCTAGCTTCGTAATGTTCGAGGTTGGATGTAAATAAACTGCTTTCGACCACGTCTCTTCACGCTCTTTTCTCCAGTCAGATCTTATATAGGTATATAAGAGGCTGTTGTGCTTGCTCTCGGACACTCTAACGCCTCAGCACTTGCCTATATCTCTTGGTCAACATCAGACGTAAATCTACGCATTGCGATACACAGCCATGCATACGTCTATCGCGACACCTATGGAGTCTATAGTGCCCTCTCCCTCCTCGGGAGTGGGGAAAGGATCAATCAAGATGCCTAAACGGTCCCAGGTCGACATCATCGACATCCGGCAGGCCACCGTCGAGTCCAGCCTCAAAGAGGATATCGAGGGCCTGTTCCGGCCCCAGGAGGGCCCTAGAAAGTTACCCACTCTGCTGCTCTATGACGAAAAGGGGCTACAACTCTTTGAAGAGGTAGGTTCAGTTTAAAATATCATAGAAAATCCGAGACTTACTGACTATGGAAACTAGATCACCTATCTGGAGGAATACTATCTGACTAACTATGAGATTCGAGTCCTGCGACGTTCAGCTGGCGCCATTGCGAAGAACATTCCCGCAGGATCAATGGTCATCGAGTTGGGAAGCGGGTTTGTCATGGGAAAATTTACAGCTATGGGAGCCCCCTGACTGACAAATGGCAAGAAACTTGAGAAAGGTCGTCCACATTCTTCAAGCTCTCGAGGACGCCGGCAAAACGGTCGACTACTACGCCCTCGACATATCGAAGCAGGAATTGTCGCGGACCCTCGCGCAGCTCCCGACTTTTCGACATGTCCGGTGCCATGGGCTCCTTGGAACCTATGACGACGGCCGCGAATGGCTCAAGAAGCCGTCCGTAGCCTCGCGGCCCAAGTGTCTTATGAGCCTAGGATCTAGCATCGGTAGGGCATTCCATGGGAACTAGTCGTACCGCGTAGTGCTGATGGCTGCAGGGAATTTCCATCGCCATGAGGCAGCCGACTTCTTGCGGGGCTTTGCGGATGTTCTTCAATCTTCGGATACCCTACTTCTAGGCATGGATTCGTGTAACAACCCCTCGAAGATCTAGTAGGTTGTTGAACATCTGAACCCGTATGCTTCGACCTTGCCATGGACTGACTCAACAATACAGCCATGCATACAATGGTCAGTACCAACTCTGTATCTACGGAACCATACCTAGTCTAATTGTGCTTCTAAAGACAGGAAGGGCATTACACATCAGTCAGTCCACGCCCACAACTCGACACATCTTTTAATATGTAGGTTCTCACGGACGGTCCCAGGTTCATCTTGAATGGGCTGAAGCATGCGAATGATGTTTTGGGAGAACAGGCATTCAACCTGGATGACTGGAAGGTAATTGGTGAATATGTCTACGACGAAGAGGGGGGCCGCCATCAAGCGTTCTGTGCCCCGAAGCGCGACATCGTCGTCATGGGGGAAATTGTCAAGGCCCACGAACGCATCCAAATCGAGCAGAGCCTCAAGTACTCCGCCGAAGACCGGGAGAACTTGTGGAATGCGGCCTGCCTGACCGAGATCGAACGGTGGACGACCGAAGATGGTGACTACGGTGGGTAACTTTCCTATTCTTGCCTAACCTTTGATACATCGGACCAGTCACACCACAAAGCTCCAATGCATGAACGCTCAAGCAAGCCTAACCCCCACGCTTTAAGATGCGCCATATCACTCCTGCACCTCCCTTTACCCCCGAGAACGGACTTGCAATGCCTTCTTTATATACGCTATAAACCCCGAATGCGGGGTGCGGGCATCCGCACTGTAACGAGCTCCCTGTCGGTCGACTCACATCCGGCAGGTCTTCATCTATTGGCTAAGTCCACCATGGCGTTCTATCTTAGCCCGTCACAGTACGCCAGCTCCTACATCCCCTCGTTGAAAGACTGGGAGAGTCTCTGGGTTGCGTGGGATACCGTCACACAGCGAATGCTACCCCGGGAGGAACTCCTGAACAAGCCTATCAAGCTGCGGAACGCCTGCATCTTTTACCTGGGCCATATTCCCGCGTTCTTAGATATCCAGCTCACCAAGGCGACGAAGAGGGGGCCCACCGAGCCGTCTTTCTACCATGACATCTTCGAGAGGGGTATCGATCCGGACGTGGACAACCCGGAGCTCTGCCACCAGCATTCCGAGATCCCCGACGAGTGGCCGCCCGTGGAAGACATATTGGGGTATCAAGGACGCGTCAGGGCTAGACTCATGGACCTCTACTCGGGTGGGCTGGAGAGCATTCCTAGAGATATCGGGAGGGCCATCTGGGTCGGTTTCGAGCACGAGATCATGCACCTGGAGACGCTTCTGTACATGATGCTGCAGAGCGACAAAACTCTTCCTCCTCCCCACACGGCGCGACCCGATTTCGAGGCTTTGGCCCTACAGGCGCGAAGTGCGCGGGTGGAGAATGAGTGGTTTGATATCCCTGAGCAGGAGATCACCCTAGGATTGGACGATCCTGAGGATGTATTGACCTTTGATGGGCATTTTGGATGGTCAGTTTCGCAATGGACATGGCTACGGGTGAATCAAGGAGCTCACTGTTCCACAGGGACAACGAAAAACCATCTAGGAAAGTCAAAGTCCATAGCTTCCAGGCCAAGGGCAGGCCTATCACCAACGAAGAGGTAGGTCCATTTCTCCCTGGACACCGGACAGGACTGACGTTCCCAGTACGCGCGTTACATGCACAACAACAAAGTAACAAAGCTGCCGGCTTCCTGGGCCGAGGACAAGCCAACAGGCAGCGGTGGCGTAGACGGCGCCGCCGCAAACGGACTGTACGAGGACGGTCACTCCGACGGCTCCATCCCAGCCCGCTTCCTGGAGGGCAAGGCGGTGCGGACCGTGTACGGGCTGGTGCCGCTCAGGTACGCGCTTGACTGGCCCGTGTTCGCCTCGTACGACGAGCTCAATAGCTGCGCCGCCTGGATGGGCGGGCGCATCCCGACGTTCGAGGAGGCCCGCAGCATCTACGCCCACGTCGACCACTTGAGGCAGGAGCCGGCCGAGAACCAGCTCGGCAAAACGGTGCCGGCCGTCAACGCGTAAGTGGTCGCCCGTCACCCCTTTTCTCTCTCTTCTCCTCACCCCCTGGCCGAGGCCCCGAGAAGATGATGGGAACATCGGCACACCATTGCCGCATTTCGTTGAGTGAGGCGGAGTGAAATGGAGCAGACTAGGGTAGGAGCTAACAGTGCACCGTCCCGCAGTCACCTCGTCAACGACGGTGTGGAGGAGACCCCGCCACAGACGCCCGTAGAGGAGGAGGAGGACGGGGCTAGGGGGTCCGCCTCGCGGCTCTTCGTCGACCTCGCCGGCGCCAACGTCGGGCTCCGACGCTGGCACCCGGTCGCCGTGACGGGCCGCGGCGACCGCCTCGCCGGGCAGGCCGAGATGGGCGGCGTCTGGGAGTGGACGTCCTCGCCGCTGCGCCGGCACGAGGGCTTCGAGCCCATGGCGCTCTATCCGGGGTACACCGGTGAGTCTTCTTTATCGTATCGTCCCTGCGATGTCTCGTCGCATCTCCGTTGGCAATGCTCTCCGTATGGCGTGCTGACCTGGGCGGTTTAATTTAGCGGACTTCTTCGATGAGAAACACAACGTCGTTCTCGGCGGCTCGTGGGCGACGCATCCGAGGATCGCGGGGCGGAAGTCTTTGTAAGTCTCCTATCCCCTCGCCCTCTTTTTTCCGCGCCCCCTTTCCTGCCACCGTAATTGCTCGTCTCCCTTTCGTAGTCGGTGTCGGCTTCCGAAGGCTCGGCTAACTCTTTGCATCAGTGTCAACTGGTACCAGCGCAACTACCCCTACGCCTGGGTCGGTGCCCGACTCGTCCGGGACCTGTAACTTGACCAGTTAGACGTCGTCTGTTGGCGTCGTTGTTCGAGGAGGGGGTCTTCGCGCTCGTCGATAGGTGGGATGATGTGGTAGTGGTGAGTGACCAGCCCTCAACCCTGGCATTCAGGTACCTGCCCGGCGACTCAACGTCGTTCGGAATCATATATGGCAGTCCCCGAGTTTGCGCTTCCTTCGGGTTTGGGCTAGCTCTTCTCCGTGGAGGGACGCATTCGATGAGGCTTGCTTGGAGAAAAAGTAGATATCAATAACTACATAGTCTAAGAATCTATAAGAAGAGACCAACCAACGCTCTTGCCCCGGAATGGCAATTGAACGTGTGCCAGTTTTCCTTGAGTTGTGGTGTCCGCTTGTCTCGATATATAGACCTGTAAGCTGTGATAATGCCCCTCCCCCCAACACACACATACACATGGACGCCTGAGACTGGGAGAAGAAAGACCTATACGATGTTGAGCCAATAAGCTCAACATGCCCGCTCTATGCAGCCTTTCGCTACAGCACGTGTTTAGAAAGCTTCCTTAAGTTCTCACCGCTACCTAGCCTGCACCAACATCCAAAACAGGACATTAACACTGCAGCCCTGATGGCTTCCTTCCTCTACGGCTGGCTACACCGGTGCCTCTATGACCATCTCATCTGCCCGATCGGATGGAGGCAGGTAGGGCCTCTCACTAAGGCTGGGTTCTCAAGCGTAATCATGAACCGAATAGGTAGAGACCATACCATGGTCCAAGAAGAGGTGGCGAAGGATTAAAAGCAGAGCTGCTTACTGCTCCGAGGGGATGGTACTTCGAATCACAATGGATTTTCCATAGTGGACAGGAGCCTGGTTCACTCAAGACCAGCGGATACTAACCCACATGCGCGGTGGCAGCCTGCTGGCGGGTTGTTGTGCACAACAAGACAAGCATTGGCTCTGATCGTTAGATAGACCTCCTTTGCTTCCCCTGCAAATGAGAACCTTGTTCGTCGCTACAGGATGAATGGTAATTCAAAGGCTCGCTGAAGGCGTCGGGATGCATTGATCTGCTTAACGGCAAGGGTAGACCAGTAATCGACTCCATGTGTCTGATACGCTCCCTAACCAAGCACCGAATATGACGGGCGATTGCGGTGATGCCTAATAAAAAGATCATAGTTAGTTATACCGAGATGCAGGCCTCCGTTGCCTACTCGTGGAGAAGCCTGGGATTCGCATGGTTCCGAAATTCATATCCACAGCTTAGTGATAAGGAATGCGCCGTTTGACTAGACACTGGATAGATTCCCACACCAAAACCGATTTGGTACCGTTTGGCTAGGTCACGACCGTGAGACTCGATATCGTGGCTTCCATTCCTACACTTCTGTTGCTATTCGGCTCGAATGGAAAGCTTTTCTTTGGCATAAGCGGAAATTGCCAGGAAATAAACGGCCCCAATGGGCACCTTCATGGCAAACTGGGAAGGAGGGCATCAATCACCACCGGACAACAAATACGACATTTTTCGCCATGTCAGACTGGTTGGTGATGGAGACCGAGCGCCTCCGTATGCTGACTCGCGAAACTCGAAGCTAAGCCAGCCGATGCACCGGGTATGGTAAGTTCCCCGACATTTGCAGGATCATCAAGGGACCGGCTTCCTCCACACGAAAGCGGTATACGAGATTCTCGGCGGACTGGGGAGGTCATGGCAAATATACGTCGGGTCCACTGTCTCAGTGATAAACTCTTGCAGGAGACTGGTCGCCGAGTACGGCGGCCCATAGGGTTATAGCTGGGCTCGCACCCCTCTTTAAGCGAATTCGACGGCCAACATTCTGCCAAGTAGGGTCTCGAAGGGAGCGCCCATTAACTATCGATGGTGGGATGGCGTCATAGATTCTCCGTCACGCGGTATCTTTGCGAGTTCCCAATCTGCGGGGGATAAGACGTCGCGCCAACATGTCCTCTACCAAAAGTATTTTTGGTGGCATTTGACACATCGGGTTTGCCTTCTCTCGGAATGGTGAAAACCGATGGGTATCGGACGCAAGGCCAAACGCCATTTCTTTTACAAACAAGAAAAAACAGGGAGCATTCCGCCGGGAGGGTCGATTTCGAGAAACGTTTGCGCCCAAAACAATCTCGTACAGATAGCGCTAAGACACACAGGCACATATCCGCGCGCACATCCGAGCAATTAGTGGTGCACTGAGGAGGGAGGGGGGAGTGGATGGGGACGGAAAGTGATGCCGAGCTGGCGTTACCTCTTTAAAAACCCGGCATGCTGACTAAAGCAATCCGTTCGTGGCCGGTAAATGGTGGAAAACAGTCGTCGACGTCGCGGCGGGCGCGAACAAGTAAATATGCCGGCGCCACTTGATTGCTGTAGGCTGTAGGGGAAAGTCACTCTTCGTCTATAGGTGCCGTCAATCACGAGACTGAAGTTGACGAATGGTCGGCCGGCGACTGGTCGATTAATTCCATTGCCGGGGTACGAGGTTCGAGCAGGAGGTTCCAAGGTCAGGTCGCAATCACAGGCATCTTATTACTCCCAAGGACGCGCCTTGACACAAACTTACTCGCCTAGTTGCCTATAACTTACTGCCTAGCCTACCCCCTTACCTGCCTACCTGCCTTACCTAGTAGGCATCATAGGCTGAAACGCTCCCACGTTGTGAAACCTGAATCATAGAAACAATTCCGAAGAACGATTTTAAAAAGAAAGAAAAGGGAGAGAGGAAAACGCCTCCTCATGGCTGCCGTGTTCTGCCATACCTCGTCCCAAACTTCCAAGAAAAAAGGCCTGCAGGGCTCAAACGGTACGAAAGATGACTTTGGCTTGCCTGGGATACTGGCAAATTTTTAATCAACAGAAGGTCCAAAGACGGGCGAGAGGGATTTAGCGACCAGAGAGGAACAGAAGCAGGACAGGGGTTCTTTTCTTGTGCAGACCCGAGCCGGAGTGACACATGCTTTCCATCATGTGGAACTTCGGACGGAAAGTTTGATGGTAATTTAGGCACGAGCGCTGACGGTCACCCGATTGATATACTGCATACATATATGTAATGCAAGGAGACAGCAATAAGAGTGTCGCTATCCCCGAATGTGACAAATCCACAGAGCGTGCCTTTGAAATTTTTGCTGTATGGCGCGGATGTGGCGATGAATGAATGATAGAGAACGGGCCTACTATGTATGTAGTATGGAGATAGTAGGTAAGGTGCTGCATCGCCGATGCCCTTCTGTGAAATGCCTACCAGGTCGTGAGCAGAACAATGATTTCCACACCTAACACAACACCTAATGTCCACCCCAACAGGATGCGAAAGAGCTATATCCATACTTTTATCCTTCGTGCCAGAAATCGCTTAAAAGGCGATTGATGGGAAATTCAATGATATAAATATCATACTTTGAAGTCGATGCGTCGAATTTTTGGATTTCATGCAAGCAAGGTATTGTTAAGGGTGTGACATTTGTCCATGACACGGCTACCCTACAAGGCATTGGGTAGGACAAGGGGTCCCTTGCGCTGATCACTTGCTTCTGACGAATCAGATGTGACAAATATTGGAAAGACTACCGTGAAAGGAACTTGCATATCGAGCTGAGAAAAAGATTAAAATGCTATAGCGCAAAACAGTTCTTGATCTTCAAAAGCCGTGTACTAGACATGCTGTGCAGGAAGGTTTAGGCGACGCATATCGCGACCTCGAACCACCTGCGCTGGGAAAGAATACTCGGAATTGCGCTTCCCCGACCGGCGGGCTTAGCTAGTCACCTCGGGCTTGGATGGTCGTGTACGAAGGAGAAAGAAACTCTCAGGACAGTGGGGTTGGAGGGACCCGAAGGCACATAATAAAGCATCTAGGCTCAAACAGCTTCCGACGCTTATTGACGGCCAAAGAGTTTCGCAGCTTGCATGAGACAAATATGCCACACGGAGTCACATATCAATAGCTTCAGCCCGCGACCGTACCACCGCCCAATCCTTTGAGTATTTCGCATCTGACCCCATGCGGTATTGAATGCAGCAGCAACTTATCGTGCTCTCTGTGTGCTTACGTCGTCAAATTAAAATGACCACCAGATCCGTCCGAGCCAGACTCATCTCGTGCTAGCCTGGCCTCAGCCATACCGGCATATCCCGTCTGCTCGTTGCGAGCTCGATGCAGTGGCAACGCAGATCAGTACTATCCGTAAAAACTAAAATTGATTATTATGTAGTAACTAGTCAAAACATTCATGCTAATAAGTAGACCGCTAGCTGATGGTTACTAGTCATGAATGCCGTATCGTAGCATTTCCGGCTGAGGTTCGTACAAGTACCATGCGGGGTTCTATAATGAATATAACGAGTGGGACGGAGTTCCAATCTACCATCTCCACTGTCACCAAGGAAGAAAAAAAAGTCGCTATCTGCAGGCTCTAGACATGCGAATTGTTCCTTGGTGTGCATAAGGGGCCTTGGAATTGGGCTCACACAAATTGCCTAATCGTCCGTTGGCTCGCTTGGTTGATTAGGAAGCCGAGACCGTAGCGGCGTAATGCATCACGCGTGAAAGTGTACAGAGTAGGTAGGCTGTGGCCCCGGAGAGTCTGTTACGGAGCAGACGTTCACGGGGCTGAGGTTCCTCTCTCAGCATACGAACTGATGTACCTTCTTGTAACTCTTATTTAGGTATATACTAGTATGGTGGTATTGCCTCGCGTGCCTGCGAAAGTTCGGCTTGGGAGTACGAAAGGTCGAATAAAAAAACAGCTTCTGAAATCACTGGACAAGTCAAGATTGGCCGGAATGGCCCGGCCACAAAAGCTTTCGTCGCCTCGGTAAACGTTCTGTAAGCTGCTTGTAACCGGCAGGAGCACAAGGCTGCCCTTTGGTCTTCGGCCATACAAAGCCTGGAACAATAAGGCGCGAACTATTGCTGACCTTACCTTAAGGTCAGTATAATTGACGTGGGGGACTTTGGAAGCATGCAGCCTGGTAATGATGTAAGACGGATCGCCATCTGGTGCCCGGGTTTATGCCGCTTGCCTCTGCTAGCATTTGGGCTGATCTGTTACATGCCTGCATGCCTTGATGAAACACACAATCTTTTGAGAAGCTAGCCGTAAAGGATTGACGCTGTGAGAAGTGGCCGGCTTGACTGCGAGTCACAAATGAATGCGATCTAGAATCTGTGGGTGCACCGTATGTAAGAATCATAAGCCACGGTGCCCGATGGAGAACAACAAGGTGTCATAGTCAGTTCGGGCTGCTCGGTTAAAGACCTACCTAGGTAGCCCGAACGGATGCCTCCGGTGCTTGCACCGTTTTCTTCCCTTTGCCCCGGCTAGCACGAAATCTTTAGAGGAAAATGCAAACTGGTTGGGGGATTAATGGCGAAGTCGGCCCCGACCTTTGTAAGAGGTTGGCATGTAGCAAGCAGGGACCCTTTGGTCTGGTTTTGCGACATTGGTCTGGTCTGACAAGCAATGCCTACCTAGTAACCTTTTTCTACATGTAACCGATCTCATACCGCCTGTGCATCGGACTTGAAGGTGGGTTGGCATTCCCTGAACACTTGTCGCCATCCTGTTGTTTTGGCATGGACGTAAAAACATGCAGGCTCGCAGCTCGAGAACTCCTCATAAGGAATTGCTTGATGCTCCCTGTGGACTTGGTTTTCTCAATTAATGAAACGAGCCTATCAACTTAACTGAAGGCGGACCCTAGCACGTATAGCCTAGTCCTCTAGGCCGCTAAAAGTTCTAAGTTATCGCCGCGGCCATTCTGATCGCCCCCCACCACCCCCCGCCCGAAAAAAAACCATCATGCACTGAGTAGGTAAGGTTGTAATGCACAAGTAAAAAGAAATCTCTCTAACTGCCAGACGCTAGCCAGACAAACAGAATACAACATCAATGCCACACCCAACCATACGTACACATTCTTTCTCTGCCCATTCTACTTCGACGCATAATAAATATACCACCATGGGTAAGCTCACGCCGTCCCCCCAGGCCCCAGGCCCCCGGGCCCTAACCCTAACCCTAACTAGTAACGCTAAGAAATTCCTAACCTAACCTAACCTTAACCGTAAGGCTACTGAGCAAACCAAACACTAGACGAAGTATACCAAATCCAGGGCTTTTACAATATAGTCTTAAATAGGCTTAACGCCGTAATAGCGATAAGAACCGTCAGAGTAACCACGGCATTAATCAGTCAAAGTCTAGGTCATCTCGAGCTAATAAAGACATTCTTGTCGTTATGTATGGTTATGTATGCTCCAACCGTATGCAGGTAACGTGTATGTAAGTGCCTCACAACTATTAAGTGAAACGTCGATTAGTTCTCCCCGTAATCATACCCATCAATTACGCCGCCTTGCTCGCAAACTGCCGCATTTCAGCTTTGCAACACCTTGCTTGCGCCGAAGCAGGATGGGATAGCAGACTACCTATGCGCACAGTACGCACACTATTACAACACTATTAGATAGGTGCGTATGAGTGAGGCCTAGGACAGAGGCGATCTGCCAACCAGTCAACACCATCTTGCCAACTCATACCTGACTCAACGACAGCAACTGAAATTTAGTCGCACATACATACACACGCTCATCAGCATATGCAGATTATGTGAAGCTGGACATATTTCCACGCATCACACTCATACATAAGACGGAGTCGCCCATCACCGGGAAGCCGCTTAGGCCGCTCAAGTTAACCGGCCAATCAGTCGGCCTTCCCTCGGTCCTCATACTCGGTCCTCATCCTCGGTTCCCGCCGGGGATCGACCAGGGTTGAACGGACCGGCCTGGACATCCCGCAGGGAAGCCATTCGTAGGTACGTATGCGAACTCAATGAAAAGAGGCTATTCACTAACTAGACGGGGGAATTGGCTACTTATCCTTACTTACCTTGGCAGTTCTTATTTCGTCACTTGCCTGACCAGCTTGGAACTTCCAGGGTTAGGACTAACACGCACTACTACTCATAGAACTTATCTCCGCATTGACCTCCAACCTGACTTATCGCCTATGACAAGCCCGCCCCAAAACCTGATTGGTACGTATCCTGATGTACATAGGTATTTGCTGAGAGGCAGAGTTGTAATTCCAGGCATTTGAGTTGTATGTTAAGAGGTGGTAGCAGCATGAGCGCACCGGCTGGCTCGCCTCGCCTCGGCCATCCTCGTCGACTTCTTTTAATGTAACCTAATCTATATAGCTACGAAGTGCAAGGTAGAATGCAGTCCTATCTCCTCTTAATAAACTGTCATGCCATGTTATGTCATGTACCTACATAGTAGCTGCAAGACCTGGACGTCCCTTTGTCATTACATCCTCTTTCCCTCCGCCCCCTGCCTTCCCTTACTACTACCTCTTCTGCTTCCTTTTTTCTTCCCTGATCCTTTCCCTCTCCCTCTCCCTTCGCTTCGTCCCATAACCGACACCGTTCCCCAACTGGAAAGTGCATACATATGGCCCGCCAATCGTCCGTAGAAGCCGAATTTT
This sequence comes from Monosporascus sp. mg162, assembly GCA_004155945.1. Lineage (NCBI taxonomy): Eukaryota > Fungi > Ascomycota > Sordariomycetes > Xylariales > Monosporascus > Monosporascus sp. mg162. The sequence goes on along the minus strand of QJNY01000547.1, from coordinate 11,669 downwards.
GGATAGATATCATCATTGGGAGCGTACTCACCCAAACAAACGCACTCATATTAGGTCTCCCTTGATCATTAGCAAGTGCCTGGATGCTCTTAGTCATATTGCGCTCACCTGGCGATCCGGCGACGAGGACCTCAAAACCGTTTATCATCATCGCATCGCCTGAATTCTCCGCTTACTACCTGACTCCAGAACTAAATTTCGCCAGTTATCATCTATGAGACGATCCTCGCAATAATAGATAGCGGTGTTTATCTCAGTATTACCATATTCTTCTATTATCTTTTTCACTTCATTTTTCCTCCTTCCGATCCTCGACCTTTACGACGCTGATAGGAAGTATACACACGTTCATCCGATAGATGTCCCGTGTCTCATTCACCGACCGCTCCCGTTTTTTGTGACTTTTATTAGTGAAGCAACTGGGTTCACCTTTTAAAACAAGCGACTCTTTCGCCTTCAGATCCCGCACCCCTCCGAGTTTAGCATCACCATTAAACTATTGCCGCCTTTGCCAACAAGCGCTAAGGTTCGCAAACGGGTCGAGAACAAGTCAGCGGACCCAACACACGCCCGCACCTGCGCCCTTTGCATATAATACCCTCCTCTTCCCTCCAGTAACTTCCGTCACGCCTCATCACTCCTGGGGAAAGTAATTTCCGCACACCATTTTTTATTTCTTCTCGTCTCTAGACACCTCAAGATAAGGGGAGATTAGCAAGGCGGGTCGGCCTGAGTACCGCAGTCATCGCCCGCCTCATCTATTTAATCTTCTCAATGCAACCGACTAAATAACATCGGCGGGATACGAGAGCTAGAAACGTCGCCTCCCGAAGACCCGCCGAACTTCCTTTGACGGGGTTCTCCGCAGTGGTGAATAAGGGTACCATCGCCGGTCACGGCCTCTAATCACGGCCGCTGCTGTCCAAGCTGAACAAGCGCCACTTATCAACACCGCAGGTATAAGGACGAGAATATGGATCCTGCGGAAATGGATTTTGTGATGCATCATCATCAGCCTTCTGAACGCCCCGTGAGTTCTTCGATTGGCCAGGCGGCTCGTTCACCTTGCCCTGCTCTACGCGCTGCAGTTGAACAAGGCCACCTCCCACGTATCTTTCCACCGAACGGTGGCCCCCATCACTACGATCCCTTTCACAACAACAGCAGCAGCAACAACAATAACACGGGCAACAACGGTAATAACTGGCGTGCCGATTCTCACCATTACCCTCACAATCCTAACCCCTATCACCACGGGTGGCGGCACCCAGTCCCAGTTTCCCAAACTCGTCCCATGCCGCAATCACCCTATTCGTATCCTGATCCCTTTACGACGACGAGCGGATATCCACACCAGGATCAAGGGAGCCAGCACTTATTTCCCATGATGAACCCACCGGACAATCAGAACACGCAAGGGCCGCTGCCATCGTTCAATTACGGCGCCAATTTGCCCAGCATGATGAGTAGCAACACGGCTCATTTCCATCATGGACGGACTGGATCGCAGAGCTCGGACATGCCTTCAAGAACAGGTAGCTTACCTCCTTTGAACGCAAATTCACACCAATTTCTGCCCACAGCCAGCTCCCATCCTTCCCGAGCGCCTATATACATCGAGACGTCTACGCCGTTGCCCTTGCCGCAGCGTGATCCGATGGGCATATCTGACCAGTTCAATCCCCTGCAGGCGGGACCATTCCCTCCTCAAGGCACTTCTACCTCCAACTCGCGCCACAGAGCTGAGCCGGATCCTCGAGCTGCGAGTGCCGATGGAGGTGGAATTTTCCATTCAGGTATTTATCACTTAGATGAAGAACATGTTATTGACGTGATCAACCGTCAGCTAACCATCTCATTAGCCTCCCGCTCGCCACCCCCGACACAAGCCGTCGCATCTCGAGGCATCAACGACCCTTCACCTACCCAGGAATCACCTTCGGAGGAGCGCCGCCGAGGGTCCGTTCGCACGAGAAGGGCCACTCCAGTAATCCCGCGATTGCCGCCATCCTCCGCTCCTGGTTCGGAATCATCGAGTGACGAAGACGGTGATGCAGCGGAACGCTCTCTGCATGGTTACGGGTTCCTGGAGCTTATTGGGAGTGGATTCGGTTTGCCCGAAGATCGCGTTCGAGCCCAGCAGCTTCTTCGAGGGACCATGTCTGGGAAGCGCGTTGCTTCCAAGAGCGCCATCGCCTCTCTCCAAAGCGTGAAAATCGCAGACCTGCCTCAAGGCGACAGGGTCTGTGTCATATGCTATAACGACTATGGTGTGCAGAACCCGGAGGGCATTAACGAGGCTCCCCTGCGTCTGCCCAGGTGCAAACACGTGTTCGGTGACCACTGCATCAAGAAGTGGTTCGAGGAGCATGATACTTGCCCATACTGCAGGGACAAGGTCCCTTCGGAGCCTCAGGGCATGCGGTTCGGTCAGCAGCGTTCTCACCAAGTGATGCAATACCTCCAGCAACAACACGCCCAAATGCAGGCTATGCGACGTTACCAAGCTCAAACGCGCGAGTCGAACCCGGCAGGCTCTAGCGACAACCACACCCGGTCGGGGCGGTCGGCAGCCCATCATAGGTACGCCCCCTTCTATTTATTATCGCTCGAGTCGTCCTACTAATTATAGGTATAGTGTACTGGCAGACCTTTACGCCCATGGGACCACCGATCGGCTTGCCCCTTGGGGCGCTTATCCTCCTCTTGCTGAACGCCGCTCTCCGACCAACGAAACAGAAAACACCCGTCGGAGACCGCGTGCCCGTATCGGCGGCCCGCGGAGTTCTCCTTCGGCTCGTTCGTTTGGTGGACTTGGTGGATCTGTCGCGAATGGCTCGCCACAGAACTCTCAGCCCCTGGGAACCAATACACACAATGGCCGGCACCCCGCCACTCTGCCAGTACCGTCGAACGGGCCTGGGTTCGAGATATATCTCCCTTCTCTTTCGATGGTCTCGCAGATGGGCACTCAACCCGAGCAATTCCAGAACCCGCTGGCTGGTGTAAATTCGGCCACGGCTGTCGATAACTTTCGCGGGACAATTCCGCCTATGGCGCCTACCATGGCAGGACCTGAAGTGGACATGACTTCCCCTGATCAGTCTCCTCATCGAGCGAGTCCGCATCGAGGTCTATAGGAAGGCCTGGAATACATGACTGGCCCTAACCAGCCTTCTCACCGAGCGACTTCCCGTCAAGGTCTATAGGGAGACCTAGACCAATTGCTGACACATATGAATGAATGAGTCGTATTTCGGATGATATCTTATAGACTTCTGCATTTTCGGTGTATTGCATCCATTTGCGTACACCATCCCTTTCCTTTCCCTGGCCACAGTCACTTGGTTCTGTTTTCAGCGATTTTCCCGGTTTGGAGGCTAGCTCTGATGTTCACTTCGACTGAGTTTCTCTCTTCCAGCTAGGCGTCCATGGAGTTAGGGGACTGCGGAATACAGGGCAACAATGTGGCATCACCATGGCATTTGGCGTTTTGTGTTTGTTTTCTCCCCCCTCTTTTTCTTCCCACAGCGTACTCGGTCATCTTCGTCACAAGCGACTTATTCGACAACTCGGGGTCCCCCAAAAAGGGAGTGATACATGACAGGTTTGTCGTTTTTCCTCTGATGTGGTCTTGGGAGGGTGAGGGAGCGTTCAATACAAGTATGGACTGGAAACACCCTAAAGCATAAAACCAACACCTTTGCAGCATACACCACAGAGACCCAGACAGAGACAGAGAGAGAGAGGTAGCTAAGAGCGCTCGCACAAAATTGATGCATATCCCCAATCGGTGGATGGAATGTCCCGGTCGCTTTGACCTAATATCGTTAGTAATTGAGCGCTACGCCGTACGTGCAGATGGGTTCCCACGCCCACTTTCCAGTAATCTAGTCCCCCAGTAGTGATAGACTTGGTGGCACTCCACAGTGATTTGGGATGCAGGGTCAGATGGTAGAAATTAGGCGTTTGCACGCATGTGTTATGCAGCAAGAAAAACTAACTTGGGTGCTTCCGAACTCTTTGTTTAGTATCACCTGGACTAAACGTAGGAAACTTCCGTGGTTCGGTGACCTCACCGTTCACTTCCGATAAACTATCCGATCAAACCGTCTGATAGCTAGCTAATGGGATTCCGGGCATTTCTACCATCCATCCAGTCATCCGTCTCGAATCCCTATCTCACTCTGATCTATGTAGGAATTACCCGACCCAAGAGACCAAGAGCTCGAACGTAAAAAGGCGAAGGGCAATTCGCTTGCTTCTTGGCTTCCCCCTATCCGTCTCTCGTACATACCTTCTGCCTGTCTGCCTACCTCCCCGCCCACCTAGGTAGGCAGATAGATACACAATATGCCTCTTACACACTCTCTCTTTCCCTAGAGCTTCGCACCGGCCGCGAGCCTCTCTCCCCTCCTTGCCCCATTCCCCTCTCCCTCCTCCTTGTTCTCGGCGGCCGCGTCCGCCTGGGCCTTCTGGACCATGGCCCAGGCCGTCTCGGCCAGGGGGCCCATGGCCTCGGCGTGGCGGCGCGCGCTCTCGCTGCTGGCCTGGCGCGTCGCCACGCGCGCCGCGATGCCCTGGCAGATGGCCGACAGCCGGAACACGCTGAAGGCGAGGGCCCAGGCGATCTCGGGCGCCGGGTCCCAGCCCGCGGCGTCGCGGTACCAGGACACGACGGTCTCGGGGTCCGGGAGGCCCTCCGCCGCCGCCGACGCGGCGGCGGGGCGTGACGACGGCGACCGCGACCGCGACGCGACGACCATCCCGGGCCCGGTGCCGTAGATCGGCTGCAGCAGGTTCGCGAGGTCGCTGAGCGGGTGGCCCAGCGTGCTCATCTCCCAGTCGAGGATGCCGACGACGCGGGGCTCGGCGGCGTGGAAGACGAGGTTGTCGATCTTGTAGTCGCCGTGCACGAGCGCGACGCGGGCGTCGCGGGGCCGGCCCGGCGCCCGGGGGTCCCCGAAGAAGGCCAGGAGGTCCTCGAAGTGCGGCAGGTGGCCCACGGGCCTGCCCGTGTCGGCGTCGACGGCGCGCGCCTGCGCCTCGCAGATGCGGCGCCACGTCGCCAGCTGCCGCGCGTAGAACCCCTTTCCGCCGCCGGCGCCGAAGGACGCGAGCCCGACGCCGGCGACGTCGACGGCGTGTAGGCGCGCGAGGGCCTCGACGGCGGCCTTCCAGAGCGCGGCGCGCTCGGCGGGCGACCCGGCCTCCCTGCGCATGAGGGGGTCCTCGATGATGCGGCCGCCGACGAACTCCATGACGTAGAAGGGGGTCCCGAGGACGGCTGGGTCCTCGCAGAGGCAGTAGGGGCGCGGCACGGGGACGCCGGTGCGCCCCGCGTGCAGGGCGGCGATGACGCGGTGTTCGCGCTCGACCTTGTGCGCCGACTTGGAGAGCAGCTTTCCCGGTGGCTTCTTGCGCAGCACGTACCGCCGCCCCGTCGCCGGCGAGGTTAGCTGGTACGTCGGGTTGGACTGGCCGAAGCCGAACTACACGGCTTTTTTGTCAGTCGGCCGCCGCCGCATCGATACCATAATAATCCATCGGGGCTTCCGGTAAATCGCCTGGTAGGTCGACTATGACGGATGCGGCTATAGACAGTGTGCATGAGAATACATACCTGCTTCACGTCCAGCGGCACCCCGATCTCGGGCACGTGCTCGCTGATGTAACGCTCCAGCGCCTCGACGTCGATGGGTTGTCGCACGGGGCCCGCCATGGTTTGGAGAGGAACAGCGGTAATTCGGCGGTGAGGGGTATTACAAAATCAAAATCGTAGCCCGACTACTACTTCCTGCTCCTGCGGAATCTGGTAGGTAAGTGAGCATTCAGTTGACCGCCATTGCAGATTCTCGCGGGGACCTCGTCGAGAGAAAAGGGATCATGGATCACCCCAGGTCCGTTGACACGCCGCGGATATGTGCGACGGTGTGAGATGCCGAGGTACTTACAATAAAAGCTACAGGGGTGATCTATGTTACCTCTGGTGGTCCACCACATGCCATATAAGGCTAGAATGAAGACTCCCATACAAAATATATGGAATATACCTTAGCCTCCCGGCCAAGATTCGATTTTAGTTGCCTTGCGATAACGGCTGGTACTGGTAAAACCGACAAAGCATGTTTATTCCCTACAAATTCGTATGAGCACTTACCTGACTTTAGAGTGGGCCTGGGGGAGGTAATTGACAAGAATACTCCTGGGGGTTGTAGGTAGGTAGTAAGCGCGACTTGGTTTTGGGTAAGTTTCCCTGAAATTGCCGGGGAGAGCGCAGCTATTCCCCCTCACAATACGTCCACCCCAACTATTTTAGAAAGCTAGTAAATTATACACAGAGCACATTTTAACAGGGAACGACTTCACTTGCGGCCTCGATATCAATACCATTTTCTTTGGTTTAATTCTAGACTGAATTCAAGACGCGTGCACGAATGCCCGTTTCTTGGTCCCCTGGCTCTCGGCCCCGTCGTCCCAGTTCTCATCGACATAGTCCTTGACGCTCTTGTCCCGGATCTGAATGCCCACCACCTTGAGCGCCGCTATGTTGTAGCCCATCTCGTCCTTCTGCCTCTTCAGCGCCCTCCTGAGGTTCAGCTTGATGCCGTCCAGCATCCCCCGCATGGTCCGGCTGGCCACGATCTGCTGGTGGTGCGTCTTCAGCATGAAGAACAGGATCCTGCACGTCAGCGTCATGTTCATCGACCGCAGGGCGAAGAGGTTGAGGAAGGTGAAGAGCATCGGCACCGACGCGAAAGGCAGCACCAGCAGGGCGTCGTGCAGCGCCGAAGCCTTGATCTTCTGGAGGACCGACATGACGTGCTCCTCGGCGCTGATGTTTCCAAGGGCGAGGAAGATCGGGCTGCGTTGAGGCGGTGCTATGTTCGGGTTGTTGGCTTTCGCCTCCTCCCACTCCCGAACGACATGTAGGTCCTCCATACCAAGCTCCAGGGCTTCCTGGATCCGTTCACCAGCCATTAGCGTTTCTGTGGTCTGCTTGCTGGCAGCTGCAACCTCGCCATCTTGGTCCTCGGCATCGGGATCTTGCTCAAGCGACGTCGTGAGTGTCTTTTCGTATAGCTCCTCGAGCTCCTTTTCCCTCTCTTCCTCGAGGAAGATCTGCTCATCTGTTTCCTCCCACACTCGGATACTCTTATCGTGGCTAGCGCTGACGATGAAACCACCATTGTGACTTACGGCAAGAGCCCAGATCTCTCCATGGTGGCCATCGAGCCGTTGTATCTGTTCGAACTTATCACCATCCCAGTACTTGAGACTCCGGTCTTTGCTTGCGCTAAAGAAATGGTGTCCGTTGCCGTTGCGATTGTTGGGAACGAAGGCCACCTGGAGGATACTGTCCTGGTGAGCAAATAATGCCTTGTGGCAATCACCGAAGTCGAGACCCCATATCCTTATGTTTTTGTCGGCCGAACACGTGACAATTAGCTTGCTGTCGTACGATATGTCCATGTTCAACACGGGTAGCTTGTGACCGTAAAGGTTGAGATATAACTTCAGGGAGTCCGTAAAGAACACCTTCACCGTGCTATCGAGTAATGCGACTGCGAGATACTTTGCATCCGGCGAGAATTTGAGACTCAGGATGTCATCCGAGACCTCCAGTTTTCTGGACTGAGCCAGTTTCAGTTTCGGCGTGGTCCGCGTCGTTCCCAGTACCTCTTCTTGCACAATCTTGAAATTCCAGAACTTGGCAGACTTGTCGGCACTCCCAGACACCATTGACCGACCGTCGGGATGAACTTGCAGAGACCATATCGCACCTTCGTGGGCGGCGACGCTGTCGAGAAGCACCGCGGACGCCACGTCAAATAACTCGATCTCTCCGCTCTTCGTACCGACGACAACAACCTTGTCACCTGGTAAGAATGCACAGCACAAGGCATATCCGCAGTCAAAGGTCCGTATACACGTCTGCGTCCGCACGTTCCAGATCTTAAGGCTTCCATTGGATGCAGATGCCAGCATCCTGTCGTCAGAACTCAGGGCCAGCGAGCGGATATCTGCCCGGTGACCCGGAAGCTCGACTGCCAAGGCTCGTGTATAACCTGGGACGTCTTCCTGCTTCGACTTCCCACTCTTTTCCTTCAGGGGTATGTTATACAGTTCCAGTTGATTGTTAGTAGTAGCAACGAGTAGTTGGAGGGTCTTGCTGCTGCCGCGATTGACTGCCCAGTCAGCCGATCTTGTCTTTCCGCTCGTTCGTATAATTAGGTGCTGCGCAAATGCGTCAGTCACGTCGGCGCGGCTGATGCCTTCATCCTGGTCCTCTTCTTCCTCGTTCGCGTCTCCATCGCCATTTACCTGACCTCCTTTCTTCTGAGCCAGCTTCTCCTTTCTCCTCCTCTTCTTCCTAGCTAGACTCTTCTTGATCTCGGCCTCGCTACGTATTCTCCAGATCTCCACAGCTTTTTCTGAGCCATGTACTGCGAAGTAGTCTTTGCGCGGATGAAAAGTGATCTCGATTGTTCTGTCTTTCCCGTGGCGCAACAACGTCCCCCGGTCGCGCAAGTACTGTGCAGTCGGCGACGTATCGACTCGTCGTTGCGACGAGGCTAGCGCGGCGGTATCAAGGGCCCAGACCTTAAGCTCGCCGGAGTTTCCAGCTGTGATGCAACCGCTGAGGTCGGGGGAAAGCCCCAAGGCCCAACATTCGCCGTTCGTTTGCGCGATGTGGGTTTCGATGCAATGGCGCGTTCCAAGATCCCATAGTTTGATCAGCGAGTCTTTCCCGGTCGTAAGCAAGAAGCCCTCAGAAGGTGCGGCGCCATCGAGTACCATTGCCTGCCCTCCCTCTTCTTCTATGACCTCCTCTTGCGGTTCCACAAACTGTAGGCCAGTGACTTGGTCCTTGTGGCCCCGGAGCTTGTACTGGCCAACTTCGGCAACTAAATCCCAGATGATGACGTCGGTATCTTTGGAGCCACTGGCAAGCCGAACGCCCGATCTGTCGAAAGCGAGGTTCGTTATAGCGGAACGGTGCCCATTAAAGTTCACAATCGTAGTGGCGATCTTGCTGTCCCACAAGCGGATGCTGCCATCCTCGTATCCGACGGCGAAGACATCCGGGTCGGTTTTGCTCTGCGCAATGGCTGTCACCTGGGATAAACAATTCTCATCTCTCCAGCGACTGAGAAGTTCGCCCTTTTTTATGTCCCAGTATAACACTTCTTCGTTCGCGGCGACAACTACTTGGCCGGCACTGGTAGTGCTCGACTTGTCTTTCGAGGTCCAGACAACGTTCGAGGTACCGGATGTTACGAGACCAAAGGACTTTGAGTGCTCGTATTTTCTAGCTTCGTATGAGCCAATTCGTATTCTAAACGAAACGTAGTCAATATGATACTTACAAATAAGACTTCACCATGTTTGCGACCTTCTTGCGCCCGAAGACCCTTTCGCAGCAGTGCAGTACGCCTGGAAACTCCAGACGCGACAAGGACTTTTTTTCGGAGGGGAGAGAGAGAGAGAGACACCGGATAAGAAATCCTTATCGTTATCCCTTATCGTTGGCATCTCGTACCTACTAGTACGAATGTAATGTTTCTTGGCACTTATGCACGGGCCATAACGATAATACCTCGATAATCCTCCATAGGTACATAGGTACAAGTAAACTCGGAGAGTAATTAATACCTAGGCAGGTAGGCAGGTAGGTAGGCAGGTACTGTAGGTATTGTACACGACAGCCCCACCAAAAGGCAACCGCACCCCGACCCGCCATAGCATCACTCGTCACCGCAGCCAGCCCAGCCAGCCAGCCAGCCATAAGCAGCTCCTTACATACCCCTAGAGTCTAGACGCAGAAGCACTCAATTAGGACCAAGATGCTTCTCCTAGATTACCAGAACGTACTGCTACAGTCTGTTCTTACGGAAAGGTTCTCAGGGTAAGTCGAAAGCGCCCCCCCTCCCTCCCTTTATCCATCATAAGTTGCGGTCCGAGCCTAAGACAAGCAAACCTACCTCCCCAGGGCCCCCCCGGTGTCCATCGACCAGACCGTGTCCGACTTCGACGGCGTGACCTTCCACATATCGACGCCCGAAACCAAGACCAAGATTCTGGTCTCAATCCAGATCCGATGCTTCCAAGACCTCGTCAAGTACGGCGCCGAGCAGGTGTTGCAGCGCGAGTACGGCTCCTACGTCGTGCCGCCCGAGGATGGCTACGACTTCTCGGTCATGGTCGACCTGGAGAACCTACCGGCAGAGAAAGGTACCCGGCTACCCCTTTTCACCTATACTCCCTAGATCGAGAGAGAAAGAGGACAGAAGAACATGGCACTGATACGTCCCTTCAGAGGAACGCGATGAGCTCATCAAGAAGATCTCCCTGCTAAAGCGAAACGCCATGGCCGCGCCCTTCGAGCATGCCTACCATGAACACTACAAGCTCAAGGAGGCGGCGTCAAAGTACACGTCGGAGGAGGCGCCACAGGGCGTCCGGGAGGGCGGCGAGGTCATGGCGATCCACTACCGCGACGAGGAGGCCATCTACGTCAAGGCGAGCCACGACCGCGTGACCGTCATCTTCAGCACCATTTTCCGGGAGGAGACGGACCGCGTCTTCGGCAAGGTCTTCATACAGGAGTTCGTCGACGCGCGGAGGCGCGCCATCCAGAACGCGCCCCAGGTCCTCTTCAGGAACGACCCGCCACTGGAGCTCCAAGGGGTCCCCGGCGTGAGGGACACTTCTGGTGGGGAGATCGGCTACGTTACGTTCGGTATGGCGAAGTCCCGTTCGCTACCTTCCAGGTCCCTGACGCTAACCTTTACAAGTTCTCTTCCCCCGACACCTGACGCCTCAGAGGATGCCAGACGTCATCTCTCACATCCAGACTTTCCGAGACTACTTCCACTACCACATTAAGGCGTCCAAGGTTCGACAGCTACCGTCACTCTATCTCCTAGAAGACCGGAAACTAAACATCCCTGCAGGCATACATCCACTCGCGCATGAGAAGGAGAACAGCAGATTTTCTGCAAGGTGAGGCGCACATCCCCGAGCTTTTATTCATCCAGTGGCTGACATCTCGCAGTGCTTCGACGGGCCAGGCCGGAGAACGAGGAGAAGGAGAGAAAGACGGCAAGCGGCCGGTCGTTCAAGGTTCAAAATGCTTGAACTATCCTCATGTTGGGGTCGTATTAGACCTAAAGATTACTAGCATTACTACCAACAACCTGCATATAGGGCGCCTACGAGAAATTATGATGCACTCGAGGTGTCAGTCTTGCTAAAAGGTGGTGATGGGTGACCAACGGGGTTATGTCCAACAGTATCCAGAGTAAGCATTGGCCGAGGGGTTCAGTTGGGTGGTTATGGATGGATCCTAACCAGCGATTTTTCCCGGTTCCAAGAAGCTTAAGCCAAATTCATCAATTATATATACTAGGGGAAGCTGGCTCGTACGTGTCAGTTACAGACTAAAGCTGTCTACGTAATCAAGAAACTGCGTATCCCATAGATATGAATACCACTGTTTCCCCCCTTTATCCTCGATCTTGACATTTCCAGTGGTGAAACCTCGCTGGATATCTGAGTTAGCTTTTGTCATCTGCCAATTTTCCAAAATGTCCCCTAAAACGAATAGCCAACCTAATACTAGAAGTAGCTGTCTGGGAAAAAAAGGAGGGGGGGGGGGGGGGGGG
>QJNY01000546.1:0-51452 GCA_004155945.1 Monosporascus sp. mg162 | reverse complement strand
CACTGAGGCGTTACCCACCGTCATGCGATCATTATGTTACGGCTGCACCATACCGTTGCGCCAGGGGCAAAAGATTGGCGGAATGATCGCAATTGTGGCAATCATTCTGGTGCTTGCAGCTGCATATATACTGGAGCTGTCACGGTACTCCCAATCCGTAACACGGGGATGCTTAGGCGATGGTGTGTATAAGTAACGCTTTTTTCGCTGATAACTTAGTATAACGGCTATGGGCTTAACCAATTATTAAACCTAGTTGTACGGTTTATGTTGGTAGTAGTATCGTGGAAATTTAAGCAATAAAGTAATAGTTACGTCTGGTAATAGTAGATATAAATCTGGGTAACCAAGTTGTAATTGCAAGCTGGTGCTATTTAAATTATGGGATATAATAAGCGTATATATTTTAAACGGGATCCTTTTGGATCCGAGAATCCATTCGGATCTATTTGCTGTAATCCTTATGGATCCGAAAACTTATTCGGATTTATACCATATTGATCCGTTTGGATCCGTAGATTTATTCGGATTTATGTTACGTAACCTAAGGTTTTGTATCGGAGGTAATCCATATAACTTCCGACTGTTTGCTAATAGGCCAAGCTTGTTTAGTTATAATACGATTTCCCCTTTTCCAAAATCTTTGCCTTTAAAGATTAATTTATTTGTCGCATTTGCTTAGTAAGTAACTTCCTTTTTTTTTTATTTTTATTCTTTTGCTTGTTTTTTCGTCGTTATGCCTAACCGTATCGAAAAACAGATATTTCGCAAGCGTCTTAATTAAAAGGAAGAACGCGAAAACCTGGCTGCTTATATTCGAAATTAGAGTTCCGAAGTTATGCCTTGTTTTACGTATTTTAAATATAAAGGAAAATATGTTATGATAGAAAACGTAATTCGTTGTAGGAACTGCGTTCTGAAGAAACGGAGTTGCGATAGGTCGGGATTTCCTTTTGATTTTTTGCGTAATATTAATAAGAAAGCGGAACGTTTAAAACGCGAGGAAATTTTGGCCGAAAAGCGATTGTTTTAATTGCAAAAAGAAATAAATAAAGCGATCGCCCGTTTCCAGCGATTGCGGTATTAGCAAAAATTCCTTTAGTTTAAGGGTGTTAAAATGGTAAATTATAGGCTTTAGTTTTTAGACGAACTGGAGGAGCAGGAAAGATTGGAACGCGAAACGGTTTTACGGGCCGTATAAGTTACGCAAGTTACAGACTTTTCGGGATGGCCTGGGGTTGGAAATATTAACTGGCCGTTATTAGGTAACGCGGACTGGAGTATTTTTAATTCTGGTGCTTCCGGCGTTGCTGGTAAAAGTTCTTTAGAAGGCGTTAGGTATTCGCAAGGTTTTTCGCGGGTTTTTAGGTATTTTCGGAGTTTGGGTAGTTTTTTTACTTGATTAGGTACTGGGTAAATCCTTTTTCTTTGCGTATATTCAGTATTGTTTCTGCTTCGTAAATTAGTACATTTTTTATAACTTTTTTATTTTGGTTTTATTCTGTCTTAAGTTTGATTGTATCGGTCGTTAATTTTAATAAGAAAATATGAAAGATTGGATGGAGTTTGATTTTCGGCAGTAATTCCAATTTATAGTTTTTTTTGAGATTTTCTTGGCGATTTTGTATGGGCCGATATATTTGAAATCGAGTTTTTTGTTTAGCCTTTTAGTTTGGATGTTTTTGGTAGCTAGGTAAATTATATCCCTTTTCGAAAAGGTTGATTTTTTTAACCTTTTTTAGTTGTAATATTTGCTTATTTAGTTACGTACGAAATTAAGTTTTGATTTTATTTTTGCATGTAATTGTTTTAGCTATTCCGATATAAAAATTGTTTTAACGTTAGCTGGTCCATCTTTGTATAAATCTCGGTAAACTTTAGGTATAAAACCGAAATTGGTAATTACTAGCGTCGTTTTAATATTTTCGTAATAGCTAATGTTATAAATTAATTATGCAACTGGTAATTTTTCGACCTAGTTGTTTTGTTCGTAGTTAATATAGCATCGTAAATACGTTTTTAGCGTTTGGTTAGTTTTTTTTATTTGTCCGTTTGTTTAGAGTTTAAATACGTTGGATAATTTGTAATTTAATTTAAGTTAAGTTATTAATTTTTGCCAGAATTTTAAAGTAAAAGTGATACTTTTGTCCGAAATAATTTTTATTAAAAGTTCGTAAGTACTTAAAATATGTTTAAGGAAAATGTATGCGAATTACTTTATATCGGTATTCTTATCATAAGGTAGGAAATAAGAAAATTTTATAAATCGATTAACGATTACAAAAATGCTGTCGTATATATTTTTGTAGCTGGATTTTCTAATAAAGGAAGTTTAGTAATAAAGTCGAATATAATCGAATTTCATAATCGCTTAGCGATTAATAAAGGTTGTAATTTTCCGTAAAGCTTATGTTATCGTACTTTTGCTTTGGCGTAAATATTGCATTACCGTATAACTTTTTGTATTATAATTTTCATTTTAGGAAAATAATATATCCGTTATAAGCGTTTTAAAATTTTGTATATCTCTGGGTATCCATATATCGGATGTTCGTATATATCCCGTATTAAATCCTTTTATAGGTTTTTGGGTACTTGTATTTTATCTATTTGGTACTTTGCTAGTTAATTAGCATTATATTGTTAAATGCGTTAATATATATCAGCTGGTATCGTTCGTATTGCAGCAATTCGTCGTTATTTTAGGTATTTTTCGGGTATAATATCGAAAATTATCTGCTATATCTTAATCTTAGGTTTTTCCAGGTTAGGTCGTTTGCTAAATACGTTTGTTCTGTGCCATTTTCTAATACTTTTCGATGGATAATAACGTAATTAAATTCAAAAAGGCTTTTTACGTAACGTACTTATCTTCCAACAAGTTCTCGTATCGTAAAAAAGTATATAATGTTTTTGTAATCCGTATATACCTTAATTTGGTATATATTACCTTTAAGGTAATACTTAAATTCTTTAAAGGCGTTAACGATAATTAGGAATTCCTTATCGTAAAAAGGTAATTTAATTCGGCTTTATATAGCTTATAAGAATAAAACGTAATCGGATAAAGTTTTTCTTAATCGTTTCGATATTTAACTATAACTTTTAAGGCGTAATCCGAAACGTCGGTTTTTAACTTAACTAGTTGCTTTAGGTTATATATAATTAATATTAGTTTATTAATAAAGGTATTTTTAATTTGATAAAAAACTATTTTCTTTTTTGAAATTTATTTAAATAATTTATTTTTTTTTGGTAAATTCTGTTAATAGCATAATTATTTTGCTAAAATTGCGTATAAATCGTCGGTAATAATTAACGAATTTAAGAAATACTTATATCTTTTTAACGTTAATAGGCTATACCTAATCTTTAACTATTAATAACTTTTTAAGGTTTATGCAAATTTGTTTTAACGTAATAATATATTTTAAGAATTCGATTTTTTGTTTATAAAAATAGCTTTTCTTAGTATTAACCAAAAGTTTGGCGTTTTATAACGCTTATAAAACCTGATAGATATATTTTTCGTGCTTTTTTTCCGTTTCCGAGTAAATAAGAATATCGTCGAAATAATAAACAATAAAAATATCTAGGTATTTTTTTAGCATATAATTTATTATTTGTTAAAAAGTTGCTGGTACGTTAGTTAATCCCATAGGAATAACTAGGTATTCGTATAAGCCGTATTTCGTCCTAAAAGCTATTTTTTATTTATATCCCTTTTAATCCGAATTATGTTATAATTATTTTAAAGATTGATAGCTGTAAACCATTTTGCTCCATATAAGCGATCTTTTATTTTAGTGATTAATAATAACGGCGTTTTGTCCTTAACGGTAATATCGTTAAGTTGTCGATAATCTACCATTAATCGAAGTTTTCCCTTTTTTTTCGGTACGAAGAATATAAGGTACCCGGCTGGTAATTTAAAACGTCGAATTTATCATTTTCGAAACTTATTTTTAAGGTAATTGCGGAATACGTATAATTTTACATAATTTAAGTTATATATCGGATAAAAGGTAGTACTTTTGCCATTTTTAAGGATTATTTCGTAATCGTATTCGTTATGCTTTAGTAATTTAATATTAAGTTTTTTACCAAATAACTTATCGTATTTATGGTATTATAAAAGTACTTTAATTATTTATTTTAATAACTTTTCGGGCGGTTATTTTAAATCGTTATTTATTTACCTGAATTTTGCTTTGAAATTGGCGATAATGTATCGTATTTTTCGATTTTGCCTTTTTTTTTTGGATATGCCGCATTACTTTTAGTAGTAAAGTTTCTGCCGTTTTTTTATACCTGCATTTGTTTACCTTATCGATCGAATATTAAAATCTTTCGTTATTTGGCTTATTGTTAGAAAATAAATCATAATTTATTTCGCAAAATTTGCCGTTAATAACCGCGTTGTATTATTTTAACCATGGCAAACCTAGAATTAAATCGAAGTTTTTGATGGCGATAACGTCGAAATTAATAATTTATCTTTTTTCTTCGATAAAGGTCTTAAGGTAATCGATTTCGTATCGGATTTATCTAACGTTATAGTTAAAGGTTTAACCTTTAGCGTTTTCGATTTCGTAAAAGTATTTTTTATTTTTTTATAGTAACTGTAGTTTGTTAATTACTTTTGGGGCGATATAATTATTTTTTGTTACGCCGTAATCCATAAATACGGTATATCGCTTGTTTTTAATTCGTACTTGTACCGTTATAGGTTTCTTTCGTATTGTTCGTATTTTATTTAAAATATTTTTAAGATGTTGCTGTTTATCTTTAATTTTTCTGCCAGCCTGGGGCTTTATTATAAGTAACTTAGGTTTTTTGGGCTGTTTTCGAATTGCTGAATTCTTTTTCCAAGTTTTTTGTTTTTATCTTGGATCCATTTTAACTGCTGCTTTTGTCGGCGTAGCGTTACTGTTAAGTATTCCACTTGGTTCTGGAACGTTTTTTTAGTAATATATTTTAGCTTTGGGGTTTTCCAGTTCGAAAAGGAAAGAATTTCCTTTTATATAACTGATCGCTTTTTTGGGTCCTCCGTAAAGGCTAGCTGAATCTGTAAATCGGTAATCATTTTCTGGTAATGTTTTTCTATTATTTTTTGGATTAATTTTTCCTGCGTCTGGTAATCGTATTATTCGTAATAACCTTCGGGTTTATATGCAGGGTAGTATTTGCCTTCTGGCCAGCTTTTGGTAGCTGCCAGCTCGTCGATTTCTTCCATTATGGCGGCTTTTCGTATATAGCAATACCATTTTTGGTCCCTAGGATCACTTTTAATTCGATTTTTAAAATCGAAGCCTTATCGCTATATACGCATAATTCGTCGCGCGATATATTTTTTCTTATTTTCGTATATTTCGTACTGCGGTCGTCGACAGCTGACCGCGTAAAGCTTTCCGTACCGATCGGGTTTTCCTGGGTACAGATTTTCGTTCCATTTTCGGTATTCCTTTAACCATGCGTTAAGTATTAATTAATTGTTTTTTTGCTACCGTTTTTGCTGTATACGGGTAAGTGGCTTATCGTCGTTTAGTTCTTTTTATCTTTCGTGCTTCTGTAACTATTGGGTAACAGTAAATCTAATAAATCTGGCTTTTTTAACCCTTTTAGCTTTTATTTGGGCTAACTTTTTTACTTTTTTTATTCTTTATCGCACTTTAGGTAAAAGGTTATCGTTATTTTTAACGCGGATTATATTAATCGTTTTTCGGTCGTTAAATTCCTTTTTATGCTGGTTTTCAGAAATTGGAACTTAATGTATTTTTTTCGGGCTTTTACATTTTCGCGCAATATGTCCGGGCTTACCGCAATTATAGCAGGTAACGGATTTCTTATTTTTCGATTAAATAGCCTTTAATTCTATAAACTTTAGTTAAATTCCATAAAAGGTAAAAAACGTAAGGCGCTTTCGGCCTTAATTAACTTTTTAAACTTTAAACTGTAAAGCGAATTATTTATGTCGTTTTTGTTATCGTTTAAACTGTCGATTGTCGATTTTTACAACTTTAACGATGTACTTATCGAATATATTAAGTCGTTCAATTTTGATAATTTTGTCCTTTATATCGTCCTTTAATCCCTTATAAAAGACGTCGATCAGGATATCGTTTTCGTCGTCGACCCATCCTACCTTAGACATAAAGTTCCTGAATTCAACGGCATATTTAAAAATTAATTCCTTTTGTTTAAGCTATAAAAGGTCCTATATAACCTTTCGTTTTACGTCCGGGTTATCGAAATTATCCTTAAGCTTTTATTCGAAATTAACGTAACTTTCGAAAATCTTTTTAATAACCGTTTTCTAATCGTTTTCTGCATTTTCTAGGTAATTACGTAACGTAGGTTTAAATAAATCTAAAACGTCCTTTTTTAAAATCCCGCTATAACAAGGATTTTATCGGTATTACCTTCGATTTTTTCTAATCGTAAATATACTTTAGCTTAAATTAAAAAGCCTTAAACGTTTCCTATATTATCGTAAAGTTCGGGTTTTTTAACTTTAAATTTTGGAATAACGGCTGCTAATACCAAATCGATTAAGGTAACGGCTTAAACAGTAAATTATTAAACATAAGCCTTAAGCTGCTAAACGCGTTTTTGCAGTTATTAAGTAAAGGTAAAAAGGGTAATTTTGGCGCTAGTCGACATTTTAACAATATTAAATATTGCTTAAAGTTTAACGGTATTACTAAACAAAAGTTTGCAACGTATAACGATTATGGACTTAACTAATTATTAAACTTAATCGTACGGTTTATATTAGCAGTAATATCGTAAAAATTTAAATAATAAAATAATAATTACGTTTGATAATAATAAATATAAATCTAAGTAACCAAGTTATAATTACAAGCTAGTATTATTTAAATTATGGGAAATAATAAACGTATATATTTTAAACGGGATCCTTTTGGATCTGAAAATCCATTCGGATCCATTTGCTGTAATCCCTATAAATCCGAGAATTTACTCGGATCTATACCATACTGATCCGTTTGGATCCGTAGATCCATTCGGATCCATGTTACGTAACTTAAGGTTTTGTATCGGAGGTAATCCACATAACCTCCGACTATCTGCCAATAGGCCAAGCTTGTTTGGTCATAACATTTAGTCGATCGGAAAAGCTTTTAAGAGTTCGTAATCTCGTTATTCGGAGGACCCGCAGGATAGAAAGCGAATAAGCAAAATACAGTTACCACGAGTACGATTGAAACAAAGTTGTTAGCTTTGAGCCAGATAGTTAAAAAAGGGTTGTTTTTAAGTCGACTGCTGAAGGCATTAACCCTGGAACTTGATTACCTTTTTATAGTGGACTGTAATAATAAGCAGACCCTTAGGTTGCTTATAGAAAACTTCCTAAAGCTGGTAACGAAGTTGAAGCACGTCGAGGTGTATAACCATTGGTTGAAACAGGAATGTTTGCGAGGAAACGTACGGGTTAGGTGGTAGAAAACGAACGGCATGGTAGCTGATGGTTTAACGAAATCGCTTACAGGTAACGCGCATAAGAGATTCGTAAAGCTTTTAAGGATGGAAGAAATTACGCAGTGGTTAAAATCTATCAAAAAGAAAAACGAGCTTCGCGAAAGGATTATGGCACGTTAGGTGGAGCGTAAAGTAACGCAGGAATTCCTGATAGAAAGCGATCTAAATCGGCTTCGGAAAGGATTTAGCCACTGATAACCCTGATATATATATAATGAGCTCCAGCGAGGTCTACGATGGCCTCACTAAGGGGTATGTCAGATACAGTGGCTTAAGGTCGGAAGGAATCGGGCCGTATGACGCGCTAAGGGCTGGAAGGAACAGGAGTGACAGCTAATTAGTATAAGAGATTAATTCCTTAAGACCCTGACGTAGACAGTTAGTTGTTATCATCATCCCATCATCATTATCATTAATATACGCTTTCAGGAAGCAATTCGAGGATATCCAATATCGTGGTCTCAGGCTGTTTGACAAACATGGACCATTTCACCTTTATATGAACCCTTTGTTAGGCTTTACCTACCAAATAGTAGCAACTCTCGATGGAAACACCTTTTCAAGAACCAAACGAGACCAGACTGTTCATTGGGCAGTTGCTGGGCTGAGGATATCATACCAACCGACTTGTCCGATTTCATTGTTATGTATATACTTCAACCGCTAGGATGACTTCAAGGAATTTTAGTACTGGCTAATATATGAGTAACTCGACCGTCACCTTACCTCAGAGAGTCGTGCCGTCCGGCAGAGCCCCCCCAAACAAATTCATCTTCGGAGCGTTCAGACGGAGACTACCAGGCTAGAATGTCTGAGGCACCGATCCGACGAGGTGACCGCGGTCAACGAGGCTCGGCCAAGGACGGCCTCATGGCGGTCGTCAGGGTCCATCCTCACGTGGCGGTGGTCGGAATCGGCAGTGCTGCACGCAAAAATGCCTCCTAAAATTAACGCGGGGGCTACCGCAGCTGAGCTAATTCAGCAACAAACCCTGCCGGCAGCTAACGCCATAAATTCATCAACGTCGGCCATGTTATTTTACTCCCTGCCGGCACGGTAGCCTTGCATCTTTTGCTCTGTAGGCTCGCGCATTTTCGGTAGGCTTCGTCTCCCCATCTTCACCTGCGACTGGCCGGCTGATCTTTTCGAACGGCCGGACCTCATCCAGAAGATGATCGAAAAGTTCGCTCGGCTGTTGCTCGCCGGTATCAAAGGTCGACATCCAGTGATTAATGAGCGCCCCGGAATGGACGACTAGCCAATTGTCTTCATCGCGTCGTGCATCGGAGGCACCGTCTTGATGAAGGCGCTTGTAATAGCTAGCAGAGAGTATCTATCTGTAGGACAAGCGCCACGCGGCATTGTCTTCTCGCCACGCCGTTCCGGGGTACGTCATTCGAGGACGCAGCCGAGTGGGCCGAGCCGGGTCTAAGGGCCTGGGCTTCGATCCGAGACAGGAATGTGTCCAACCTGCTTGAGCATGTGAAATCGACTTTCCAACTTGGAGAACTCGTGGGCAGCTTCATTGTTCTCTGTCGAGAAAACGGCCTTATAGGCCATGTGTTCACCTACGCGACTGGCAAGTCAAGTCTCCCGCGCAAAAGAGCTGCTTGGCTCCCTGCCTCTTCTTTCAAAGAACAACCGGTACGAGTCGTGACCCGGTTGCCTTCCCGTTCCTACCCCCCTGCTTAAACTGTATTCAGTGGAAGCTAAAGCACCACAGCTGGTCGATTAATTTTCCGCGACTTTGGAGTTTGTCCACATCCCGCGCCCCTTGATCGACCGCACGTTCTAATGAACAAGTTTTGTGGCCCTGATAACCTAGGATATGGTTTTATTGATGGAATGAAGGAGGGTTTTCTTTGCGAAATTCACAACGGGCAGCCAGTTGAAAAGGCAGACGTATAAATACGCAATAAACGCTATTCTTTGACAAACCTCGAAATTAAATAACTCTCAAGCAACCTGCTACCGATGGACCGATACTACATCAATCTAGCTGTATCACTCATACCGCTAACCGGAAGAAACGCCATTCATTCATGCAATTCCGTTAACCTTCGATGTTGTTGCGATGCTAGAGTCGTTGCTAAGTTCCCGCCTTCGATACTAAACGTTGAAAACATTCAGGTTGTTGGAGTCAACACCAAGGCCTGGGGACTGGTGGCTCATGTTTTAAGTGCGAAAGGAAGTAGATATTGAGAACAGCTTGGAAAGGTATCTCTGGTGAGTTCACTGCCCGTCCCAAGAGTCGAGTTAATCTCAATCTGCCTCCCACTCGTCCTGCAACAGCACCCATTGCCACCCTCCAGTCCCCCGCTACAGAGATTCCGTGCAACTTGAACCAGGCGAGGCTCCCGATAGAACTCTGGCGAAGCAGGACAATCCGCTGAACTGGTCCGCTTTCGAATATGTGAATAAAAAGCTCCTTTTCCTCGTCGAATCGCATACATAATGGATAAAATGCTGACTGGGTGGTTGTGGAAAGGGACGTACACGACCACTATCGTCTGGATGGCAGGCATTGTTAGATTCAGCTCCAGCGTGCATACCTCCGCCACAGCTGCCATTGCTGCAGAGTTGAACACCTCGAGACAAGTCTCAACACTGGGGGCCACAATGTGGCTAGTTGGATTTGGCTTCGTCCCTTTCTTCATCGCACCGCTTTCCGAGTCATGGTAAGAGAAACATGAGCCAAACCGAGCGAATCCATGTGCCTAGAAACTCACACCTCTGTATGCTCAGGGGTAGAAATCCCATATACTATACGACGTTTCTCCTGTTCTGCCTAGCAAACATAGGGTGCGCATTATCGCCTGATATCGCAGCTTTTCTAGTCTTCCGCTTCGTTGCCGGCTTTTTCGGGTCACCGAGCGTGCCCAACTCCGGGGGTTCCATCGCAGACCTCTGGTCACAATCCCACCGCTCTGTCCCCCTTGCCATTTTTAGAGTGGCGTGCTTCTGCGGTCCGGCGCTGGCGCCCATCATCGGCGGCTTCTTGACGCAGTATACCTCTTGGCGGTGGGGCTTCTGGCTCGTCGTGATAATTTCTAGCATCATCTACGCTGTCATCGTCCTCACTTTGGCTGAGACGTATGCTCCGAGGTTAGTCAAGCTGAAGACTGCTAAGACTAGACCTGACGCCCAGGTTTTGCACGGGCCTCTAAAAGGCCGTTTCATCCAGAACCTTGTCCGGCCATGGATCATGCTTTTCACTGAGCCGATTCTCTTTTTCCTCTCTCTGTACATGGCCTTCCTCTATGGCGTGCTCTTCCTGGACTTCTCGGCCTATCCAATGGTCCGCCAATAAACCCGTGACTGGTCCGGCAGCATCTCCGGTCTTTGGTTCCTAGGAACTGGCATCGGCATGGCTCTTGCCGCTGCTCTGTCCCCGCAAGTGGACCGTCTCCACAGCCACTTCGTACGCAAGCTCGGTCCGCTGCCGGAGGCTCGCCTCCCACACTTGATTGGGATCGCCTGGCTGCTGCCTGTGAGGCCCTTCTGGTTTTGGTGGACGGCGCTGCCGCCGACTCACTGGGGCGTCTCAATGATCGGGTGCGTTCCCTTCGAGTTTGGGCTGGTAATGGTGTTCCTAGGCATCAACAGTTATCTGACCGACTGCCACGACCGCTTCAGTGCGAGCGCTTTGGCAGCGAACACAATGCTCCGCCCTCTTTTCGGTGCCGGGTTTGCTCTATTTTCCAATGACCTGGATCAGAAACTGGGCGCACCATGGGCTACGAGCTTACTAGGGTTTGTCGCCGTTGCTATGGCAGTTCTCCCCTTTATATTTTTCAAGTACGGGTCGAGGCTACGTGCAGTGAGCAAATTCCACATCATGACGACCCAAATGCGATGATAAACTTGTATATGTTACAGGTTTATAGGAATATATATTCATATAACGCCTGAACTACTAACGCAGTTCGAGCGCCGGATCTTTTGCCATAAGATGGCCCCCCCACCAACGAGCCACCCCATCAACGCGCCACCCCACAAACGCGTTGCGCGCCGATCCACTTACTGATTTCTTCCCCTATAAAAACCTTCTCAACAACGTTTTAGAAAATGGAAAAAACTGTCTTCTTATTCATCAGAATCTGCGCTTTCGAACGATATGCAGCTCTCAGCTCAATTACGTACGGCGCAAGCGATTGACAAAGTATCGCGTGGGAGATCCCTACGATCAGCCTCTAAAGGCTACCAGGTCAACAGGTCGTATATCATACGCCGTATCCATGGTATACGGACGAAAAAAGAAGTTAATAAAGCTCGCTAAAAGCTATTACGAATCCAAGAAAAAGGTTTAATCCATTAAGTTATCGTACAGGGTTAGTTAAGTTATACGCTACCCTATTCCCGATTTCGCTTATACGTATAACGCCTTTTAATTAACAATAGCAACCTTAAACGATTAAAAAAAACTTAAGTAACTCGATTTTTACGTCGCCATTTTGAAATCAAAACTTTTAAAAGCAAAATAATCGATTATAAGCATTTAAATAACGCTTTCCCGGTTTCTACGAACGTTTTATTCGATCGTTTTACTTTACCGGAAGTTAAGGTTATTAAATAGCAAAACCGATATAACGCAAACGAAATCGAAATAATAAAAGGCATAAATAAAAACGCTTTCGTCTTCGGCGAAACCTTTAAAAAATGTATTAACCTTAAAAATACTTTCAAAAAAGCGTAAATTACGATAATCGCGTATATTAACGCTAACGGGCGAATTTTTTTACCCTTTATAATTTTTAACGGCGTTAACGTATAATAACAATAATTTCCTAACTTCGATAATAAAATATACGAAAGCTAATATTTTATTACGTTAAAAAACGGCTAGACGAATACCGAAATCGGCTTAAAATAACTTTGCGAAATTTTTATTTTTAATATTAAACCCGAAAACCCCGATAAATAAAAATTATTGGTAATCGACGGCCATAACAGTTATATTACCGAAAACTTTATATAAATATACTTTTAACATAAAATTTATATCATTTTTTTACTTACTTACGTTTTTTATATTTTCTAATTTTTTAATATAAATATATTTATTACCTTAAAACGGAAATATCGTTATTAATTCCGTAAATATTATTATAAACGGGTTTCGGAAGTTATAAATAAAACCGATTTTTTTTAAACGCTTTCGTACGCGTAATAAAAAGTTATAATAGTTTTAAAATATATTATGAAAAGTTAAGTAGTTATAGGTTTGCGTTTTATTAATAAAGCGAAAATGTTAAATAATAAATACGTCAAAAAAAAGGAAAAAATAACGGAAATACCCGCCTTATGTTATGACCTGACCGGATTGGTCTCCGGATACGGTCACCCCGCCTGTGCCAAGAAATCACGTAATGTGGATTAGGATAGATATTTTAATCCATTTTTATCCTTTAATGTAAATTAAAATAGATATTTTAATCCATCTTTATCCTTTAATATGGATTAAAATAGATATTTTAATCCATCTTTATCCGCCCGAAATAACTAAAAATATATACGATCGTTATTTCCATAATTTAAATAACTTTAGCTTGTAATAACAATTGATTACTTAAATTTACATTTATTATTACCAAACGTAACTATTACTTTATTACTTAGATTTTTACGGTATTACTGCTAACATAAACCGTACGACTAAATTTAATAGTTGGTTAAACCCATAGCCGTTATACGTTGCAAGCTTTTGTTCAGTAGTACCGTCAAACTTTAAACAATATCCCCGATATTATGTTTCGACGCTTTGAACCTAAGCAACAGCTTTTTGCCGTTCCGGAAGGAGATTCCGGCGATAAGTAAATGCATAACGTGCTTAAGGTATCCCAAACCGTTGGCCCCGACAAAGGAAAAAGGCTAACAAAAAAAGAAATTATATAGCTCCCTAGCCAGAAAAAGGTCGTTAAACGAATAAACGATATGTTCGAATAAATGTAATAACTTTATCAAGAAAACGTTTAGCTTAAAAAGCAACTAAATAATACTGCCGCCGGAAAAAAGCCAGGATAAATTATTAAATTATTTAAACCCGACCTTTTCGATAAAACTTTTACTTAATTACGATTGTTTTTAACCTAGTACCGAGCATATTTCCGTTATTTTTCTATCATTTTGGCATTAAACGCAGCTCGAATCAATTTCGCAATAAAACGGTTTACCGGTAATGCAGCTAAATAATTCGAACCCGTTTTACGAAAATATACCTTTACCCTACCAAAAAAGTAAACGGAAGTGGTATAACGAGTTTATAGTAATTATACGGAATTCGAAAAAATACTTAAAAAGGTATTCGGAATAATAAACGAAAAGATAAAGGCAAAAATATAGATTAAAAACTTATATCAAAAAAAGTTAACGTTTAATTATGGTAATACCTTAATCCAGTTAACTTCGAAGCTGGATTAAAACCAAAAGGTATTAATAACTAAGTTTTTCGATAACCTTAAAAAAAAAGTTTAAAAGGAATTATTTAAAAAAAATCGACTTTAGTATTTAGTAAATTATATTACAATAACAGTTAAGATTAACGACCGACAGTACGCCTAAAAAATTCGATATTCCAAAAGACGTAACAATAATAAGTTACGATACCCCGTTAATATTTTAGCATTAAGATAAATTAACACTTTTTATGGGACTTAGTCCGGACTTATGAAATTAAGGGCCGTTTAATTTAAGGATAGGAAAGTATTTACCTGTTATAATTGCGGCAAACCTGGATATATTGCGAAAAAGTGCAAAAGTTAAAAAAAAGTATATTAAGCTCTAGTTCTTAAAAACCAGCATAAAAAAAAATCGGGTAACAGGAAAACAATTAATATAATTCGAATCAAAAACAGCGACGAACTTTTATTATTCGAGATACGACAAGGAATACAAAAGGCGAAAAGGTTATCCAAGGCAGCGGCCAAAAAAGCTAGGAATACCAAATTTGCCGTTACCTAATAGATAAAAGAATATAACGGATAGATAAAACTGGTCGAGGATATACTAATAACCTAAGTACAGAGAAAACGACGATAGCTTACGAATTAAGCTAAAGTTTATACTTAGCTACGAAAACATCAAATATAAACGAAGGAATTATATCTAAAAAAGGCTAATCGATACGGAAAAATTCCCGCGGTTAACTGTAAACGCCCATAATGCGAAATATATAAGGACGAAAAAGAATATATCGTACGGAAAATCATTCGTATATGACGACAAGGGTTTAATTTCCACAGCCGAACTAAAAGCGACCTAAGGGACCAAAGGTAGTACCGTTATATTCGCGAGGCGGTAATAATGGAGGAAATCGACGAACTAGCAGCGGCAAGGAGCTAGCCAGAAGGAAAGTACTGCCCGGCAGGAAAGCTTTAATGCTATTATGATTGGTATAATCACCAAATATAAGAAAAACTAATTTAAAAAACGGTAGAAAAGCATTGCCAGAAAATGATCACCGACCTAGGAATCCAGTTAGCCCATACGAAAAACCCAAAAAAACGAACAGCTATATAAGAAAAAATTCGTTCTTTTTTAAGTAAAAGCTGGAAAACCCCAAAACCAAAATATATTACCAGGGAAGCATTCCAGAATTAAGTGGAATACTTGATAACAACGCTGCGCTTATAAGAGAAGCAATTAAAATGGATTTAAAACGAAAATAAAAAACTTAAAAAAAAAATTTAATAATTCGAAAACAACCTAAAAGATCTAAACTACCTATAATAGGCCCCCAGGTTGGCAAAAAGAACGAAAGTAAATAATAATACCTTAAAAGGGTTTTAAACGTAATAAAAACAATACGAAAAAAGCTTATTACGGTTAAAGTACGAATTAAAAACAAACGATATACCGCATTTATAAATTACAAAATATAGGAAAGTAATTATGTTGCTTTAAAAGTAATTAACGAATTACAATTATTATAAAAAAACAAAGAATACCTTTATAAAGTCGAAAACGCCGAAGGTTAATTATTTAGCTACGACGATAAATAGGTCCGCTATAAAATTGATTATTTTAAAACCTTTATCGAAAGAAAAAAATAAATTATCAGTTTCGACGTTATCGGTATTAAGGATTATAACATAATTTTAAGGTTACTATGGTTAAAACAGTATAACCCGGTTATTAATTAAAAAATTCGCAAAATAAATTACGATTTATTTTCCATAAATAAGCTAAACGATAAAAGATTTTAACATTCGATTAATAAGGTAAACAAGTACAGGTATAAAGATACGATAAAAACTTTATTACTTAAGAATATACGATATATTAAAGAAAAAGGATATAACCGAAAAATACGACGCATTATTGCTAACCTTAAGGCAAAATTTAGGTAGATAAATAACGATTTAAAACGACCGCCCGAAAAGTTACCGGAATAAATAGCTAAAGTATTTTTATAGTATTATAAATACGATAAGTTATTTAATAAAAAACTCGATATTAAGTTATTAAAATATAACGAATAAAATTATAAAATAGTTTTTAAAAATGGCAAAAATACCGCCTTTTATTTAATTTATAATTTAAATTATGCCGAATTATATGTATTCCGTAATTATCTTAAAGATAAGCTTTAAAAAGGATAAATTCGACGTTTTAAGTTACCAACCGGATACTTTATGTTCTTTGTACCAAAAAAAAAAGGAAAGTTTCGATTAATAATAAATTATCGATAACTAAACGATATTACGGTTAAGAACAAAATATTATTACCGCTAATTACCGAAATAAAGAATCGCCTTTACGGAGTAAAATGGTTTATAGTTATCGACCTTCGAAATAGTTATAACATAATACGGATTAAGGAGGAATATAAATAAAAAACAGCTTTTAAAACGAAATACGGCTTGTATAAGTACTTAGTTATTTTTATGGGATTAATTAACGTTCCAGCAACTTTTTAGCGAATAATAAATTATGTGTTACGAAAGTACTTGGACATTTTTGTCGTTTGTTATCTCGACGACATTCTGATTTATTCGGAAACGGAAAAAGAATACGAAAAACATGTTTATTAGGTTCTACGGGCGTTATAAAACGCCAAACTTTTGGTTAATACCGAGAAAAATTACTTTTATTAACAAAAAGTTGAATTTTTAAAATATATTATTATGCCAGGACAAATTCGCATAAATTTTAAGAAATTATTAGTAATTAAGGATTAAGCATAACTTACCAATATTAAAAAAATATAAACGTTTTTTAAATTTGCCAATTATTACCGACGTTTTATACGTAATTTTAATAAAATAGTTATGTTATTAACAGAATTTACTAAAAAAGATAAACTATTTAAATAAATGCTAAAAAAAGATATAACTTTTTAGCATATTAAAAACGCCTTTATTAATAAACCAATACTGATTATATATAACCCAAAACGATTAATTAAGCTAAAAACCGATATTTTGGATTATGCCTTAAAAGTTATAGTTGGATATCGAAACGATTAAGGAAAATTTTACCTTATCGTATTTTACTTTTACAAATTATATAAAGCCGAATTAAATTACTTTATTTACGACAAAAAATTTCTAGTTATTATTAACGCCTTTAAGGAATTTAAACATTATTTTAAAAGTAATATATATTAAATTAAGGTATATACGGATTATAAAAACATTATACATTTTTTTACGATACGAAAACTTATCGGAAAATAATTGTATTACGTAAAAAGCTTTTTTAATTATAATTATGTTATTATTTATCGTAAGGGATTAAAAAATAACAAAGCAAACGTATTTAGCAAATAACCTAACCTGGAAAAACCTAAAATTAAGGTGTAATAAATAATTTTCGACGTTACATCCGAAAAATACCTAAAATAACGACAAATTGCTATAATATAAATAATACCAATTAACTTATATTAACGCATTTAATAATATAATATTAATTAACTAACAAAAAACCAAATAAATAAAATATAAGTCTTTAAAAACTTACGAAAAAATTTAATACGAAAAATATATAAATACCGATTACATAAATACCCAGAAATCCACAAAACCTTAAAACGTTTATAACGAACATATTACTTTCTTAAAATAAAAGCTACGGTACAAAAAGTAATACGATAATATTATATCTGCGATAAAGCAAAAGTACGACGATATAAGCCTTACGGAAAATTATAACCGTTATTAATCGTTAAACGATTATAGGATTTAATTATATTTAACTTTATTACCAAACTTCCTTTATCGAAAAACCCGATTACAGGAATATATTACGATAGTATCTTTATAATCGTTAATCGATTTATAAAATTTTTTTATTTTTTACCTTATAATAAAAATATTAATACGGAATAATTTATATATATTTTCCTTAAACATATTTTTAACGTTTACGGACTTTTAACGGAAATTATATCGGATAAAGGTATTACCTTTATTTCAAAATTTTAACAAGGATTAATAATTTAACTTAGATTAAATTACAAATTATTTAACGTATTTAAACCTTAAATAGACGGATAAACAGAAAAAATTAATTAAACGTTAAAAACGTATTTATAATGTTATATTAATTACGAATAAAATAACTGGGTTAAAAAATTACCAGTTATATAGTTAACCTATAATATTAGTTATTACGAAAGTATTAAAATAATACCAGCAATTATTAATTTTGGATTTATATTTAAAGTTTACCGAGATTTATAAAAGGATGGACCAGTTAACGTTAAAGCAATTTTTATATTAAAATAATTAAAACAGCTATATGCAGAAATAAAATTAAAATTTAAATTCGTACGTAATTAAATAAGCAAATATTATAACTAAAAAAGGTTAAGGGAATTAACCTTTTCGGAAGGAAAAATAGTTTATTTAGTTACCAAAAATATTTAAATTAAAAAATCAAATAAAAAACTCGACTTCAAATATATTAGTCCGTATAAAATCACTAAAAAAATTTCAGAAAACAACTATAAATTAAAGCTGCTAACAAAAGTTAAGCTTTATCCAATCTTTTATATTTCCTTATTAAAATCAACAGCCGATACGATCAAAATTTATACGGGATAAAAAAACGAAATAAAAGAAAAGTTACTTAAGTACGAAGCGGAAAAAATATTAGGTACACGAAAAAAGAAAGGATTTACCCAGTATCTGATTAAGTGGAAAAATTACCCAAACTTTAAAAATACCTAAAAACCCGCGAAAAATCTTATAAACGCTTAACGTCTTTTGAAAAACTTTTATTAGTAGCGTCGACGTCCGCAAAGTTAAAGTCGCCAAAGAACGGACTTTGTAGGACGCCCTTTCGATTTAATGCCTCGAATACGGAAAACAGCTACTGCTATTTCTATTCGAAACGTTCTTATGCTTCAAGTTTATCTAGAAAAGTAATGCCGCGCCGAATTAATTTTAACGTCTTATTTTTTAGTATAACCTGTTATTTTTTCAAATGCAACAGACGAAACATAACTTCGGATATTCGTTTAAAAACGTATTATATGTTTTGTTAAGCTTAGACGAATTCTGCCTCGGCAGCCTGCTACGCTAGGTCGAAACGGTCCTTTTTACGGCTGACGTTATTTAGGGAAAAGAAAGGAACGCCGGAATTATTGTATTTGCGGTTATAAAGGATATATTCGTAGCAACGACGGAAATTTTCAATTATATTATAGGTAAAGCCATTATTAAAGTAAGGCGTATACGGCATTACTTCCGAACCAAACTTTTCGATATACGTAGCAAACGAGGTATTACTTTCCTTTTGATTAGGACGATTACGTGGTTTACGGTTAACTAAGTAACCCGATATGGTAGAAAAAAAAAAACTTACCAGAAAATAATCTTTAAGAACAAAGATCTGGAAGAAGGGAAAATCGTGTTATAACCTGACCGGATTGGTTTCCGGATACGGTCATCCCGCCTATGCCAAAAGGTTACGTAATATGGATTAGGATGGATATTTTAATCCATCTTTATCCTTTAATATGAATTAAGATAAATGTTTTAATTTATCTTTATCCTTTAATGTAAATTAAGATAAATATTTTAATCCATTTTTATCCGCCCGAAATGGCTGAAAATATATACGATCGTTATTTCCATAGTTTAAATAACTTCAGCTTGCAATAACAATTGGTTACCCAAATCTACATCTGCTATTACCAGACGTAACTATTACTTTATTGCTCAAATTCCTACGGTATTACTGCCAACATAAACCGTACGACTAGGTTTAATAGTTGGTTAAGCCCATAACCGTTACACCTTAAGATTACTTTTTACCTTAAAACACCTTAATTTCTTTACCTAAATAGCTGCTATAAATATTAAAACGTTTAAATTATTAAGGGATTTAACCCGGATCAAAGAATCCCTTATAAATATTAATTCAACCTTCGGAAATTTTACCGTACGCTTTTTGTTCCGCAAATTCGGTAAGGCCCTTAACGAAAAAGCACTTAAACTTTCCGACGCCGAGGTTCGTAATAACCAAATAACTGCAGCCCTTAATAATACGAAGCTAAAAAGTTGTAGGAAAATACAATCCGAACCAAATAAAAACTTCGTAAAAATGATCTCGGTTAGGAAAATAAAGCTAGGGCTTAGGGCCCGTACGAAAGGACGTTTTAGTAACATTCGGCGAAATCAATAGGAAAATAAGCTTTCCGAAAGCGAAAAAGATAGCGAGGATAATCCGGAATGCATTATTGTACGTAACGATTAGTATGGAGTTAATTAAATAAATGGTTGTTGAGATATTGTTATTTATATTGAAGAGTTGTGGTGGCGATGGCTTCGAAATTGGGTGGCGCGTTGATGGGGTGGCTCGTTGGTGGGGGGGCCATCTTAATTCAAGAAGGTTGCACCTGGCTGCTGGTGCGGGAGCCCGGCCAGTCCGATGCCGTATTTTACCTGCTGATAATTATATTATCTTTACAGTAATACGAGCTTTGTGATTATTCGTATATTCTTTCCCTTATTACGATATAGACAGCATATGGTTTTCGAATCTCGCCTGTGCAACCCCTACAACATTTGACATATATTCGAACTCCTTCTAGGGGACATTGCCACCGTCCAGTCGAATCCTGACTTAGACGCCTTGTTAACCTCGGTATATACCCCGGGAAAGGTTTTGCAGGGGCCATATATACGTAGTCTGCGGTAGCGACAATGGTAGAGCCGAAGCAAGTCCCGGTATGAATGGAGAGTAATTGTCCAAAAGTTAGGTTACCGCGCCCGCGCGGCAGCACAATATGCCTTCATTTTAGTCCACCGCCTACTGCCCTGCTATAGCTGATAACCTGCTACGGCTCTTGACCTGCTGCTGCCACAGATACTCCTATTTAGCAGGATTACTCCAACTTGATGGGGTAGCAGTTACGCGGTGGAGTCCGTTTTTGGGTTGCCGCCAGTTCTTGATCCTAAAACCTCCAGTCTTGGGGCTTTCTATGCCACGTAGGCAACATTTATATTGAAAGGTGCTTTGTGGAATACAGAGTGTAAAGAGGCTTTATATGGTGAGTAAAATATCCTTGGAGAGTTACTTGCGTAGTTGGGATGCACTCCTAGCTAAAGTCTAATATATGCCTAGTTATGAGAGTTATAAGACTACATATATGTTTGGTTCCTAAACAATGCTACACTTCTCAAGTCGCTACAACTTGCGACTGAGGCTTTGGACATCAAATGGTGCGCCTTTAGCTTGGAAACAGGACCGCGGGTACCTCAGGCGAGGCCGCAGAGTATTCCTATCACTTCAACCCTACTAAAAGAAACTCTCAGTACATTGATTCTTATATCTCCTGACGTCTTTTATCTGCAATGCCCAAGCTCCAAGTGTCGAGATGTTCGGCTGATTTACTACCTAATGCGACGGCCTGTGCTTTGCAGGTTGTGTCCGAGGTAATTAACTCGATCGCTAACTATCACTCATGACCTCGGGATACGCAACAGTTGATAGCTTTCCGCTGCATATATCGTCCACGTCGATGGGAATTTACAGGCACCTGGGATGGGCATATTGTAGAAACGTAGCATAGTTTAGGCCACTAATAGCAAGCAATTCCGCGTGGGAGTAGCCAACGGTAGTTGGCTAACATTTGCCATGACACAAGCTATGGGTAAACATTATGGCAAGGTGGGCGAGACAATGCCTCGATTGTGACGATTGGACTGAATGACTGTCAGGGACACCTAATACTAGGATTATCAACATAATAGTGTAGGAAATCGCATACTTAATTATATCAAAGCTCGCCATTCGTTCCTTCACATTAATTAAGGTACAAATGCCAGTGTCGTATCGGGCCCCTTCCCTTTCTGCAGGTCAGGACACGAAGCAGCTGTTTCCCTGGCGACGATCATCGCATCAATTGCACCCCAAGGACCAGGTACCCCGCCGCAGATAGATGTCACATTCGGGTTTTATAAAGCATGCATCATTGATTGTCCTCTCCCGGGTCTGAGGTGCAACCGCTTCTAAAATCCGGGAAACATAGGTACCTACCTTGGGTACCTGCTTACACGTCGCGGATGCTGTTCGCCGTCCTATCAAGTAGGTGACCCTCACCACTACCCGCTCCCCAATCCTCCGATCAAGTATCTAATCCATCTTTACCAGAGTCCAAGACTCACCCACTCACGATGATTCCTCAAATAGTCGCCCGAGGCCTAATAATCCTGCCCCTCGCGGCCATCTTCGGCGCGGCAACACCGATCCCCGCGGGCCCGTGGGACGGCAGCGGCAACGGAACAACACAGTACTACCAAACCCAAAAACTAACCTGGGGCCCGTGTCCGGCCCGCTTCGCATCGGCGCCGAACGTGACATGCGCCACCTACCCCGTACCGCTGGACTGGGACCACGCCAACAGCACCGAGACCATCACGCTCGGCATGCTCCGCCTCCCGGCGAGCGGGGACCCGTCGCGGCGCATCGGCAGCCTCTTCATCAACCCCGGCGGCCCCGGCGTGCAGGCGACGGACGTCGTAGCGCGGCTCGCCACGGCGGCGGGGCGTCTGGGCGCGGGCAGCACGGCGGAGCTCCTCGAGCGCTTCGACGTCATCGGGCTCGACCCGCGGGGCGTGGGGCTCAGCACGCCGGTGCGGTGCGACGCGGGCCTGTTCAACGAGCGCGCGTCGCTGTTCCCGCGGACCCGGAGGGCGTTCGGCGACCTGCTCGCGCGCAACGCGGCGCTCGGGGAGAGCTGCCGCGCGCTCTCGGGCCGGCTCGTCGACTTCGTGGACACCGCCAGCGCGGCGCGCGACCACGAGGCCGTGCGGCTGGCTCTCGGGGGCGGAGAGGACGGTGGCGGCGGCGAGAAGGCGAGCTTCCTGGGCCTCTCGTACGGCACGCAGTTGTTCAGCCAGTACGCCGAACTATTCCCCGAGGGTGTCCGCGCCATGGTACTCGATGGCGCTGTGCAGCACTCGCAGTCGGAGCCCTCGAACCTGCTCATCGAATCCGCGGCGTACGAGACGACATTGCAGAAGTTCTTCGAGTGGTGCGACTCCGCCAACAGCTCCTTCGACTGCGCTGTGCCGCGGGATGACGGCGGCGGCGGCGGGGCGCGACAAGTCTTCCTCGACGTCCTGGCGAAGGCCAGGGACGCACCGATCCCGGCGCCCGGGTGCGACGACGGACGCGCGACGGGCTGCCGGTCGAGCGTGACGGAGGAGGAGGCGCGATTCAACGCGCAGGGCCTCCTGCTGGAGATGGCGAGCTGGCCGGCGCTCGGGCGCGCGCTGCTCGAGGCGCGCGACGACGCCAACGCGACGCTGCTGTCGCGGGCGCAGCCCATCGCCGTCGGCGACGACTACGAGGACTCTTACCTGTTCGGGGGCACGGCGGTGCAGTGCCAGGACTGGACGCACGCGACTGCCTCTACCTGGGCGGGAACCACCGAGCTGCAGATCCTGGGCGCCGCCTTCGCGCCCCTGACGCGCGGCGCGAGCCAGAGCTACCGGATCCAGGCGAGCTGCGCGGGCTGGCCCTCGCCGCAGAGAAACCCGGAGAGACCCCTGTCGTATGCGGGAGGCGCGGGCGTGCTGCTCGTCAACTCCGTGTACGACCCCAGCACGAGCTACGTGTGGGCCGTGGGGCTGCGGGGCGAGCTCGGCGAGAGGGCGGTGCTGCTCACGCGCGACGGGGCCGGGCACACGAGCTGGTTCCTCGGGGGTGAGGCGACGGACGCCATAAATACATATCTCGTCAATCTGACGCTGCCGGAGCCGTGGACGGTCGTGGATTCGTAGGTATCTGGGTAGGCCGCTCTGAAGGCCGCCACGAGGCTTCCTATGTACATAGGATCTCAGACGGACTAACTCCACTCGGGCAGCAAAGGGACGGTGGAAATAGCCTGGACGCGTTACATCAGTACTTCGGTAATCATGCTCGTATCCTGGATGAATCTTTCTTTGAGTCTAGACAACCTCTGATGCATCCGTAAACTCAACATGAAAAGGTGATTCTGTACTTGTTTATATAGCCACCGCTGCCCGCTAACTGCCGCCTAGTACCGTAATAGCGAAGTTATCATCCCGGCACAGCAAAACGCTCAATACTGCAGACATACGACATGATCTGACTTCAACATCCATACCAGTATTAAGTGGGAAACAGGATAGTCACCTCTGAAAACACGCCATCAATTGCTTTCTGATAAAGTTCATTGGCAAATGCTCACATTTTTTCATGAATCTGTTAACAGGCAGAGGCGGGCATTTCAAGCGCTGCATAGAAAAAGCCACCCCATGACACCTAACCATCCGTAGTTCCCTTTAACGCCCAAAACGGTGAGCAGAACCGACCCTAATGCTACAGGCAAAAAAGGGTATAACCCCCCAGAAACGAACCCACAACATGTCGTATCTATACTCGAACCGCGCCGAGTCTGCGAAAGAGGTATAGGGTAGTCTGATCCGGAACCCGAATCACTCCGTATACGTTCGAGCAGTCCGTCAAAACTACTCATCCTGGACCCATGAAGCCGCCGCTGGCAGCGAACTGCAGCTGGTACTCGCGGAGGTTGGCCCAGCAGTGGAGCTCGTCCTCCTCATCCTGGGC
Source organism: Monosporascus sp. mg162 (assembly GCA_004155945.1). NCBI lineage: Eukaryota > Fungi > Ascomycota > Sordariomycetes > Xylariales > Monosporascus > Monosporascus sp. mg162. The sequence continues at coordinate 26,900 of QJNY01000546.1, read as the reverse complement.
CGTCATGGGGCCGGGCGCCGTCGACCCACCCGTCTTCTCGAGCCTCATGAGGATATCGACAAAGTGGCGGAGGTATTCCTCAGCCCTGACGGCCACCGCGCCCTTGCGCTCGGGTGCGTCGTTGAGCAGCGTGCTGGCCACCTGCCGGATCTTGTTGATGATGGACCCCCCGTTGGGCTCCATGTTGCGCTGGCTTATCGATGACAGCACCGTCAGCAGGTTCTCCACGATGAGCTCCCGCTCCTCGGCCACCATCAAGTCCCGCTCGTCCTCGGCGCCGTCGTCGGCGCCGCCGCCCTCGAGCTTGCGGCGCTGCTGCTCGGCGTCGCGTAGGTTGAGGTAGCGCTCGACGAAGTACGAGCGCGTCGCTAGGCTGGATGCATAGATATTCGCTTTTTGGATCTCAAACTGGAGTTCTCGGCGACGCGTGGGCTCCTCCGCAAAAACGTGGCGCAGGTCGTTGGGGGGCTGGGCTGCAGGAAAGGCCGGTGGGTGGTACTGCAAACCCGTGTCGTCGAAATTAGGTGGCTCGGGCTGGCTTGGTTCGGTCTTCACTCGCAAATGGACGGGGAGATCTTCCGTCGCTTGCTTGGCGGCAGCAAGTCCGTTGCCCAGGATATTCTTCTGCGCATTCCAGTCGAAAAACTTCATGCCGTAGCACATGTCAACCCCAACAAGCTCGTTCATCGTCGTGTAGACGCAAATGTTCCGATTGAACCCGGTTATCAAGCTAGGTATGCCCTCTGGTTGCGGAAGGATCTGGTCAGCGTAGATGTACTCGTCATCCACCTCGACAGGTTGATCAGGGTACTGTTCCTGGGAGGTCGGAGGAGGTAACGGTAGCTCATTCATAGACGCGCCCAACTGCGTCATCGATCTGCAAGAGAGGGTTAGCACACCTACAACACTACCCAGGCAAGGGAAAAACGAGAAGCGCGAAATAACTTACCGGACACCAGCCACGATAACCCAGAAGATGCGTTTGGTCATCTGATCTTTAATGTGATCTACCGGCTTATTGTCCGAGTTACTCAATACCGAGGCAATGTCGTCTACGCTCGGCTCCGATGGTGAAGAGCCTTTCTGTCCGTGGACGCTCACCTCTCTGACGAAAGTCATGGTTTCGGCCATAAAGCGCTTGCAAGCTTTCCATTGGATCGTATATGCGGCCGCGATGCTTAAGAAATAGCTGGTCGCCGCATCATCTGCCGTCATCTCCTGGCTAGCCATGAAAAGGGGGCCCCGCGCTTGAAGGGCGATATTTCGACATCGCTCGATCATGGTGACTGACGTCGGGAACAGGTCGGCGCTATGTTGCGCCTTCAGATGGGACCGCGCACTACGAGGAAAGGAGGCAACCAGGGCACCGATCATGCTGGCAAGCAAGGCCAGGAATTTTCGGCTGGTCCGATCGGCCCGCTCGGCGAAGGCCTGGCGGAAAGTAGGCTGGTGAGGGAAGGGCATAAGGGGGTGGATATAGGTGAAGAAGTCATCAACCAGGAGCTCGAGGACCGGCCAGGGAGCGATCGATTCACCGTCGGGCGTGACTTGGCTGATTTCAGGACTGAGGGACAGCATTGTCACCGAAGCATCAGTGCTGTCGACCCGGTTTCGCTTAGCGGCTCTCGCTGCTTCGGCATGCTTATTTGGGGGACCTCGACGCTTCATGCGGCGTTGAAAGGTACATTCAACATTGAGATCCGCGCATGGTTTGCAAGGAGGGCCGCTTTCATCGCACTACGAACAACAAGCATTATTAGCTGTTACTGGAGTATGAAATGGCATCGAATCCATCACTCTCGTTTCCACACAACACCTCAGTTCCTTTAGGATTGCCCAAACCAATGCTTACCTTGACTTTTCGCTGGCTGCACATATCGCAGGCGCGTCGAAGGCGCGTGGTCTTCTGTTGGGTGGGAGTGCCGTTCACAGCAGGAGACGCCGGCGAAGTAGCATGTACATGCACATGTAGACTGGGAGGTGTATTGTTTCCGTCGAGGTTCCCATTCACTACGTCGGTGGTAACTTGGGCGAACTGCCCGTCGCCCATCTGCAGCGTGGCCGACTGCGCATATTGCTGGGCTAGGTGGTCTGAGGTCGGGCTTGTAATGGGCGGAGCTGCAGAAGCGGCCTGCAGCGCCTGGAGCCCATGATGCGCGACAGTACTGACCGGGACCGGAGCCGTCGGCAATCCATCGTACTGGTGAAATTGGTGATGCTGTTCTTCCTCGTGTTGGGGATGATGGTATTGCTGTTGGTGTTGAGGATGCTGGTGCTGGAGCTGTTGCTCGTATGATTGATGTTGATGTTGATGTTCAGACAGAAAGGAACCTTTGACAGCAGCGACAGCGACAGCGGAATCGGGCTGAGTCTGAGGATGAGGATCAGGAGCAGGATCTGGGTCGGGATGCGGTTGTGGTTGCGGTTCTAACTGTGATTGTGTTTGTGACTCGGACGATAGTGCCTGGACAGACGCCTCAATTCCGGGCTCGGCATCGGAGGGAGCTACGGGAGGAGCAGCAGATGTTAGATCTGCTGCGTCATCCGCGGAACTCATCGTCGGCTGAATCTCGCAAGAACGCGGGACTGGGAGACACTACTGGGCGCTGGGGGACTGGGGACTGGGGACTGGGGGAGAGGGCAGAACGTCGGTTGAATTCTTCGTCATCGGCAAGAATTCGGCTGATGAGGAGAAGCCCTTCCAACAGTTGGTTGGATAGAAATTTGTCTCGGTCGTCGATTTTGGGGAATTAGACTAGTAAGCGGAGTTTTGTTCATCTTGGCAACTTTTTTTTCTACTTCTAATCTCCGTTGCTAACGTTAAGCTTTCTATCGGCTCATGTCCGTGCGCCCCTATTCGAATTTTGTGACCAAGTCAAGTCACGAGTCACTACGAGGTAAAATTTGTATTGTACATACCATTACGCCTCACCAGCACCACCACACCACCGCACCACCGCACCGCCACACCAATGGCGAGGAACTAGGAGACATGCGGGGTAGCTCAAAAGCTCATCGGGAATGAACTTATCATTTTCAACATTGGCGCTGGATCACCGCCTACAGTATTGCCATCCCCCCCACCAGCGAACAATGTCGCCTGAGTGTTTAATACCGTCCTTATAACGCGGCGGACTTCTGGGTCGCGTATTTCTGCTAAAAACATACAGCTTGTGCTCTGTAAGCGCCAACATCAGACTACAGATTTAGCAGTTGGTTATAGTCACCGTTCCCAAGTCTCCTTACTAATCCACAGTATACCGATTTTGCGCCGGGCTTATGGGGAACGCTGAAGCAGGATGTCCAAAAAGCCTCCTACTACTTTGGAACTCTGCATATTCGAGCACCGCTCCCTAAACACTACGAATATCATCGTTGACGCCATCGTGTTCCATGAGCCAGGATCCCGGGATCTGGCCTTGTCACCTGACGACGCCCGCCGGATACCCGTAGCCTCAAAGTGTGGGAAAGACGGTTGACTCAGTTAGCGAGCCGTTTCTTTTTATAGGTTACTCGGAAGTCGGGCTTACTACCGGGGCCGGCCGCCCCCGGGTACCGGACCCTCCTGTATCACCCCCGAACGGTGGATCTAGGCGGGTAAGCGGATAGTCGGCTCTAGATGTAAGAGCTACTATAGTCAACTGGGGTCTCACCTTATTAATCGGCTGACATATGTGCGATAAATCTCGCAGGATCTCAGGGCATCCATTTAGCTATATCACTGGGCCGCCGAAAAGTAAAGTGGTTATGGTAGACGTGCCGCGAAAATTCTCAAAGTACTCGTGCCTAGGGTCTGCACTAACCACCTACCCACGCGGAGAGTTTCACACACGGCTGGGTAACAGGGGGCCGTGGGTAACCGGTGGTGTTGACTTTTCGACGACATATTAATCGACGTAATAATTCGCGTATGATTTTAGGATAAGAGTAACGCCATTATCGCGTAATTTATATAACTTTTTATGCAACCCCATTTAATTGCGACTGTTTAAAAATAATAAAAAATGACAAGTATAAATGCTATGGGTGACAATGGTAATAATAGTCTTGACTCCGCACAGCCGTAGGTGGTGAATGGGTAACCACGGGTACCCAATTACAGGCTACTCATGCCAAGGTCAGTAGCGAACATAACCGCATCAATAGGTCTTTTGGAGTTATCTTTTGACATCTGTCAGATACTACCCAGTCGTAGCGATAATCCAGGTGACTGAGCTGCTGCTAGCAAGGTATTATTAGTCTACCGTCGAGTGATATTTAGGAGCGCTGTCGAGTAATCGAGGGGGCACGTGGTGTTTCTGCCCAAGCAAGGTATCCTTAGGCCTTGATCGACAACGCTTTTTACGGCTCGAATAAGGGGCCTAATGGCCTAATGGCACCAGTGCCGACACCGTCATGCCCGCTCTGAACGATAGTCGCTCTGATAAATCCTTAGCCGTTGCCCCGTGGGAAATATGGGTCGACGTACGATGTAGCTTTTTGGTGGATTACCGCCAATCCTCGGCTGTATGCCCCAAAAAAGCAAATAGTGGATCGATGACGACTACATAGGACGAATTGATGGCGCTTCCCTAAGCGACTGTTTATAAACAGTCGCTTAGGAAGCGCCATCGAGTGACTTCGAGCTTATTGACCAACTATCGATGGCCCGTACAAAATAGCATGGTAATAGGCCATTAGGCCATTAAGGAGTCATCGATCACAGCCTTACATATTGACCCATAGTTATGATGTTAGTTCCTAGGAATCGGGCTAGGCGTCATGGTCCCATGATAGGGATACCGTACCTGTAGAGGAAAAATTCGGCGTCAGCTTAATTTATCGCGGGGATAGGCGGATGTAACACTTCATTGGTGTCACAATCGTATCCATATCCTACAGAGTTTAGTCGAAGAAGACCGAGGGCAAGTATTCGATGTGGACCGTTGCATGTCGGTTCTGTTACGATGTGTAAAAGCAGCACAAGAGAGGACGGCGATATACGACCATGACAAGGGGGCGAAAACACGAACTGGAGGATAGGCCTTCCGTTCCCAAAGGTTGGAACCATATCTCTACTGCAGGAGTCACCGCAGAGTCCAAGTATGACGTAAAACTGTAGAAGTCTGGTGAATGGCCAAGCCTACTCTCAAGTGCTTCCACCGCTGTTTCCAACCTCTAGAGCATATTTAATACGTACGAGAACCTAACACGATTATCATACCTTTCACAATTTAGAATTATTCCATTCCAAGTATTTGAATAGTCTCACTATTCAGTATAAGGAGAATTACTGTCGTAACTCTTCGCTCAAATTATGTGGGTCATAGAGAGATATGCATATGTAAATTCGTCAGATTAAGACCATAACCCTGCTTATATATACTTGGCAACTTTGTACAGCTCGCCCCAACCGAGCCTCGCACGGGGACCAATTTATACCGGATGACATTCTCAACAAAGCAGAGGCAAGAAACGAAAACCACAAAAGTATGAAAGTAATTGCCAGATGACATTCTCAACAAAGCAGAGACAAGAAACGAAAACCACAAAAGGATGAAAGTAATTGCCAACACTTAATCTCGACAACGTCATTTCGAAGGCGACAGACCTGAGTTAGTTTTCCGCGGACGTCACGCTAGCCACTGCTGCTGCCTTCTCCCTGAAGTAGCTCGGCCGTCCATTCTCATAGACCAATTCCAAGTTCGGGTCCTTTTCGAACTCCCCCTTTGGTCCACTGGTGAGGCTGCCGTCCGCCCGGAAAGCCACGCTGCAGTGCCAGGGCGTGGTATAGCCGGTGTCAGTGGGCAGTAGGCTGATGGAAATCTTGTGCTCGCCAGTCGACTGGTGGATGGACAGTCGGAGATGGTCTGGGAAGGCACTCTTGACCGCCTTCGCGAAAGCCTATACGCGATACATAGTTAGCTGGCGACCCAAGGGCTTATGAGGTATGGGAAGTAGACAAGCACGCACGTCTCCGCGCTTCAGCATCTCCTTCGCCAGGAACTTGACATCCCGCCTGTAGGCGTGGCCGCTGCGCTCCTTGCCGACAGGGTACAGGTACTGCAGGTCGTTGCCGAGGAAGCGGCAGTAACCTCGGTACGTCATGTTGGTGTCGGGCTTGGTGGCGATCTCGTGGTCGATGTCCAGCTCGTCGTTGCCGAACTTGTTCAACAGGTAGCGGCGGAAGTTGCTCGCGTTAGCCACGTAGACAATCTCGTTGAGCTGCGCCGGCAGGCCCGGGAAGGAGACGAGATCCCGGAGGCGGGAGAACTCGATGTGCTTGAATCCCTTGGCGACGCACATGTCACGCAGACCTTCTCCGTATGCCCAGGTGTCCCGGTCCGGAATGGTAAGGAGGTCTGGGGACGCACATGTTAGCGTTAAGATGCCTCTTAAACCAAGCTCGAATTGTACGAAAAGGGGCTTACCATTGTAAACAAGGCCATCAGAGATGATGGTTAGACTAGCTCCGGGCTTATAAATCTCGGCAATCTCGGCGCACATGGTGTTCAGGCGGTTCAGGGCAACCTCCTCTGCCTTGTCTGGCAGCGATCCCAGGACTTTGTACACCTTGTTCGCTGATTTCCAGGGGAAGGCCGGGAGACACATCTCTAGCTTTTTGTTTGCCCTCACAAACTTAGAGATAACTGCCAAGAACTTAGGAGTGCCCGCGCTCAGTTTCTCATTAGAATCGCCGAACTTAGTCATCAGATAGTTGTAGGTGACTGCTAAGATCTTTGCGGACATCTCCTCAATTTGGGAATCATCTTGGAACCCCTGATGCAGCGCAGAGCCTGAAAAGGGGTCAGTAGAGATTGGGTCGAGAGCGATCGGAGCCATTGATCTGAAACTTTGTTTAGAAGAAATATGAATTGGTTGATTTAAAGCGCAGTTTAAGCTCAGAGCGAAGAAGCTCGTGGGAGAACGTGATGGATATAGCCGAAGACAGATCTAGTGACAACAAATTTCCCCCTGGAAGTTCGCCCGGGACAACAGACCTTAATATACGGCGAGTCTAAGATGGAGTCCCGTCATCGAAATTTCCGTCAATTCATACCATCGGAGTAGGCGAGTTGATCCCTTGACAACACCCTCACCACGCTGGCGTCAGGCGGACCAATGTAATTTGAAGCCTACCATCTCGTCTTTTAGCGAAGCCGTCATAGACTTCAATACGCACGACCGTCATATCACTCCTGATAGGAGTGACCACAACGTGACGGTGGCGTTTTGTGTTTATAATTACATAGGCTTTTTTTTTGTGTGTGTAGATTTGCGTTCGGGAGCAGACCATCACGCACACACAATACACAGATTTCCCTTCCATACTGGAGATATCCATATATCTGTGACCTAGACTCTCTCACCGTTTCCGGATCGGGATGGTTCCTGTACATATAAGCCCTATGATGCTCCACGGTTAGCCTCCGGCGTTGAGGTGCCGAAACGTACTCAGGGGTAGGTAATCAGGTAGCGGCTCCGGGTATACACGCCGGCGAGTCATGGTTGAAATTAGCATAACCGGCGACAGCGACGAAGTGCTCAGGTGCGCGGCTTATTAACGAGGATATCCGCCGGGCCTCCCTCGGCCGTAAGCAACTTCGCCACCGCTCAAAAGAGAAGACTAACTCAGGAGGCGCGTGGCAGTGCTGTCGGTGACTCCTATCCACTGCTTTTATCGGTAATGCTGACGACTATATGACGGCTTACGTGCATTTCCATTATACTTTTTTTTTTTTCAATTTCTGCCCTTATAAGTACCCTGACGCCAGCCAAGTCGCTAACCCGAACACGTCCAGCTGACGTATACCGTATATAAGGTGTAAGCAACACTGCGGCGATGATTAATACGAAATAGGTAAATCGTAAGGCCTTCATTTCAAAGGTAGGTTGGATGCCCGTTGGATGCCATACTAGGTAATCGGTCTTGAGGCTCGGCGGACTACACAGCTATATATACACGCACGGTGTGGGTTGTCTTCCCACCATTCTGACACTTCATAAGACCTTTAAACGCCGGTGTACCTCCAGAATTTACACAAGTGGCTTTACTTCTGTTGTTAAATTTCTCTCGTAAATTGCGTTGCTGGTCTAAAGATGGCGGCGTCTCAGGACTACGGCCGGCGCCTCATTCCCCACATCATAGACGATCTTGCTAAAATCGACCCCGAACGCATCATCTATTCTTTCCCAAAGTCGCAAGACGTCTCTAAGGGCTTCCGTGACGTCACTGCCCGGAAGCTGGCCAGCGCGATTGACAAGGTCGCGTGGTGGCTGCAGAAGGAAATAGGAAGAAGCTCTTCGTTCGAGACGATAGGCTATGTTGGACCTCGTAAGCGATCCGAATTGCTATCGATTGATGCACCATTAACGCGGAACTAGATGACCTTCGATATGTCTTGGTCACTCATGGATGCATCAAAGCCGGTTACCAGGTAGGCAATATTGATCAGGAGTTTGATTGGTGCGTGGCTCATGGATTGAATAAAGGCCTTGTTGCTCTCCCCACGCAACAGCATTGAGGGCAGCTTAGCGCTCCTGGATAGAACAAGCTGCAAGTACTGGATCTCTCCCACTCAGCAGCCTCAGAATCTCCCTGAGATACTGGCACAGCATCCTATGAAGGTGCTCTCCATTCAGGACGTAGAGGGCCTGTTGGATGCGACAGATGTTCCATACTACCCCTACGAGAAGACCTTTGAGGAGGCTGCCACAGAACCATTCTGCGTGCTACACACCTCAGGTACCACTGGACTTCCCAAGCCGATTTTCTGGAACCATGGGCTGCTCAGCACGCTGGACGCCGTGCGTCTGCTGCCACCAGTCGATGGAGACAACGGCCTGAAGCCGTGGACCTCCATGTGGCATGAGAAAGACCGGCTGTATTCCGCATTTCCATTTTACCATGTAAGAAACTAATCCACTTGGAATTCCCTTTGTTCAATCGATTAATATCTTGTTTATTAGGGCGCCGGCATGATCATGAATATCCTGATGAATGCGTTCTACGGAATGCACGGGATAATCGGACCTGAGGGTGTAATTCCCAACATGGACTTGATTAATTCGATGCTAGATCATGCAAAGATCGATATCTGGAGTATCGTCCCGTCTTTGGTCGATGAGCTCGGAGAAACGCCAGAAGTCCTCTCCAAATTCAAAAGCGCCAAATTCATCTGCGCATCAGGCGGTATGGATCAATCTGAGAAAACTGAACTTAGTTGAATGCTAACGTGGCCCTAGGACCGGTCACCCAAGCCCCAGTTGACAAGGTCAACGAAGTGGTGAGGGTGTTCAACCTGACGGGAACAACCGAAGGACTCTTCATCGGAAACCTCTGGGTGGACCGCCAGGATTGGATCTATTTCTCCTTCCATCCGTACTCGGGCTTCGACTTCAGGGAGATTGAGTCCGGGTTATATGAGCACTACGTGGTCCGCAATGAGCACGCCACCCTCTTCCAGGGCCTCTTCCACACGTTCCGGGACGTCAAGGAGATGTCCCTGAAGGACCTCTACGCCAAGCATCCGACGAAGTCGAACCACTGGATTTACATGGGGAGGGCGGATGAGATGGTCGTGTTCTCAAATGGCGAGAAGCTCCAGCCTCTCGGAGCCCAGGCCATCATCAATGCTCATCCCGCCATTGCGGGTTCTCTCGTAGTACGTTTACCCCTATTCTCGTATGTGAGGACCCACAACGAGACCAAGCACCAAGCCTACAGTAGCACATCAAAATACTGACGGAGAAGCAGATTGGGACAGGCAAGTTTCAAGCGGGTTTGCTGGTCGAACTTAAAGACCGGGAGCCGATCGACGCGGCGGAGCGCGAGGCTCTCATCGATAGCATCTATGAGACCGTCAAAGTTGCGAACGCCTCCTCTCCAGGTTACGCACAGATCCACAGGGAATACATCATGTTCTCCGATCCGGAGAAGCCGTTCGCGTACACCGATAAGGGTACGGTCAAACGCCGCGCAACGTTGGCCGGATACACGCAAGAGATCGAAAATTTCTATGAGCAGCGTGAGGCCGAGTCTGTCGCGCACTTGACTTCGTCTATTGACATTTCCTCGCTGGAGACTGTAACTGCTGGTATCCACGAGGTGTTTTCTGCGTTTTTCCCTTCCCTCAAGGGCTCCTCGATACAGGAGGATCTGTTCAGTGCCGGGGTCGATTCGTTGATCGTCCTTCGCGCAACGAGAGCGCTTCGCTCGGTCCTTGAGAAATCCGGGGCTGACTCCGGGAATCTGAGCCCTCGGATCGTATATGCTAATCCAACGATCGAAAAGCTCTCCAAGGCTGTCTACGCACTGCTGGGGAAGTCATCGAGCGGAAAGCTAAGCGAGATCGATATCCAGCAACAAAAAATGCAAGAGCTTCGCAAGAAGTACAGCAAGGCGCAATATGGCGCCACGGTCATCCTGACTGGCAGTACCGGGTCTATCGGCTCATACTTGCTCGACTCGCTATTGCACCAGAAGAACGTCGAGAAGATCTACTGCCTGAACCGCAGCCTGGACGGACGCAAGAAGCAGACGGAGTCCAGCTCATTCAAGGGTCTGACGACCGATTGGCCGGCGGAGAAAGTCGAGTTCCTCCACGCCGACTTGTCAAAGCCTCGGTTCGGGCTGAGCCGAGAAGAATACGCCGAGCTGAAGGAGCACGCGACGCACGTGATCCGTTAGCATAGCTTTCATACCCCTTAAAGAGGAAGCGCCGCTAACAGTAGCATAGATAACCAATGGCCCGTCAATTTCAACTGGGTCCTGACTTCCTTCGAACCGCACATCAAGGGTGTACGACAACTAGCCGACTTTTGTCTCGGGAGCAAGCGCAGCGCCTCGTTGTTCTTCATCTCCACGACCGGAACAGTAAGCCATCTGCGAGCCGACGGCATGGTCATCGAGGCGCCAAACCACGTCCTGACCACGGAACTGAGCGGGTACAACTCATCGAAGCAAGTTTCGGAACTCATTATCGAGGACGCTGTCATCAACTCGGGGTTGCATGCCTCCATTTGTCGCCTAGGCCAGATTGCAGGCCCGGTCAGGAGCACTAAAGGGATGTGGGGGAAGCAGGACTGGCTGCCGACGGTAAGACCTATCTTAGTGCTTATAGGTGATGCGAAAACTGACAGGTATGCAGATCATTGAAACGTCCAAATTCCTCGGCCTTCTGCCGTCCACGCTGGGCTCAATGGATCGCATAGACTGGGTGCCCGTGGATGTCCTCGCGGATGTCGTCGTAGAACTAGCAGGCATCGACAAACCTGAAGTGCACAGTGTGGAGAAGAGCCCGTCTACAATACAGGTTTACCATGCCGTCAACCCAGTTGACGTAGACTGGAGAACGCTCGTTCCCACCGTCCTCCGTCACCTGGGCGCATCGACTAGAATAGTCTCGTGGGACGACTGGGTCGATGCCCTGCGACGATCGCAGCACAACGCCTCGCTAGCCGATCTAAAGCAGAATCCTGGCTTGAAACTGCTCGACTTCTTCGAGTCCCTCAGGGTGGATGGGGACGAGGCATCCCGTGGCCTTGTCTTAGATGTGGAGCTGAGCACTGATAAGAGCAGGACTTTTGCGACTCTTGAACCGGTGAACGAGGAGTGGATGGGGCTCTGGTTGAAGCAGTGGGGGTATTGAGTCTTGCCTTAGTTATTAGGGACTGAAAAGATAAAAAATGGTGCGACATCGGATATTGAAGCAGCTGAAAGGGACCAGAGCAAATAGAAAATGACACCGTAATGTAAAGTACGACTAAATCTTATCGGAAGTTCAGGTTTACGAGATCTTCCGAGGGAGTCTACGATGGGTGACCATTGTGATGGGGCCCTTTCAGGCCGAAATAGTTTCGACTGGCATTGTATGGGATTTGTTGTAGAATGGGGGTAACTTGCTTCGTCAACAAGCCCTGGGGACTATAGGCACCCCGTAACAACACGTTGTTCCGGGGCTCCCACACGATATATACATCTTCCTAGTCACAGCTCTCTAGAGCCCTGATCATGATGTCATTTACACTTTCCACGCCTTATGCAAACTTTTCTCGTGATCAGCCTAACTGTGGAAGAACTACAATCGGACTGACCCTCCAGTCGTGCGCTGCAAATGTCCTGTTATGACAATCCATAATTACGTTACATCACACTCGTCCATTATCCCACTTTCAACCTATCTATTTCGGAGTAGCGCCGCATCAAATGAGACACAGCCAACGATACGACAGACGCCCTTGGGAGGCCGCTGTCCGTTTCCCTTTGCTGACCAGACAGGGTATGAATAACCTCCGAGTGAGGATTGACAGCTCAACATACTTATATAGTAGCTGCGGTAAATTTGACCGCCGAAAATGTCTCTCTGCGCGGTGATAGCATGCCGTTAACCGCGAATATCTCCGCTGACCGGAGTAGGGGGCTGTCCATATGCATGCCACCACCTCAGACTTGTGTAATCCCATAACGAGACAGCAACTAGGTGCATTTTAGCGCCACGACAATTTCAACTGTGGCACGGTTAGTGATGGGTTCACTGCTATGAGACCCTGACATCACACTGAAGCGTAATAACTGAAGGAAGAAGATATTTTATCAGGTTGACCTCTTGGAGGTCCTAGGCAGTGAAGCCTCCTTATATACACATAAGACACCTGTAGCTAAGAGAAAACTGTACCGGGGATGCGATTAGCAGACTCCACTAGTAGCAGTGCTGCCTAAGCTAAAGCTTAGCTAACGGACTTTAGTCTTCGGCGAGGTCTGACAACTGCCAGTATGTTGTTATCAGGGGGCCTCGGCCCTTTCGAGAGGCGTTGTGCTCTCCTTTAAGTACTGACTCTCCTATCGAGGCGTAACCCTTGATTTTCGCATTCTGCGCATAATTCGTGGTTTCCCACCGATGAAGAAAAAAGACAATATCGCCGTGACTCCTGATACCACGGCGAAAGTGAGGTTCATATATCCATATCCGATTGAGTCCCTCAGGGCGCCGGCAACGAGGGGTCCGATCGTGAGTCCTAAGTTAAAGAAGACCGAGTTGAACCCATAGAGCTGGGCGTAGGGACCGTTCTTCCCGAAGAACTCGGGGTTGGCCTTGTCGTACTTCTGAACCACGTCGCTCACCTCGACTACGCTCGGCGACCCGATGATCGCCAGCCCGACGCCGTTGAGGGCGAGGATGGCGGAGTAGAGGATGACGTTCCTCGATCCTTCAAGGAGCTGGTCCGGTGGTAACCGGAGGAGCACGAGCGTCGGGACCAGGTAAGCGAAGCCGATAACGGCCGCGGGCTTCGTGCCGTATCGATCGACGGCCCATCCGGCAACCGGGCCGAGAACTAGGTACGGGACATCTGTGGTGATGAAGAGCAGCCCTGCCTGCAGTGATGAGAATCCGAACAGTTCTGCTGCTTCAGTTGGGATGGTGGCATCGAACATAGCGACTAGCGACGCCTGGACGAACGCCAAAGCGAGCCCCACGACGAGTCGCGGGTTGCGAAAACAGACCAGAATAGGTAGTGCTCGGACGAGTCTTCCCGGCTCGCCCCGGATTTTGTACGGATCTTCATCGTTTCTAGGTAGCAAGGGATCTGCCTCGCTTGCTGTGCCATCGCCTTCCTCGTCCCTCGCTCCGCGTTCGCGGCGGTTGGTCTCGCTATTCTGCTGTGGCAGATACTTCGCGGCCGTCCTCTTCTCGATGACCAGGAGCCGCATGAAAAAATCTAATCCTAAGATCCCCGATGCCACCCCGAAGATGCCTGCGTAGCCCGTCTTTTCGTACAGCACACCGCCCAACACGGGGGCCATCAACTCGCCCATTGAGATGAAAGAGAATATCTGTGAACGTTAGCTGCAGCTGGATATTTGGTGGCTCGAATGAGAAGACACCATACCGATCCAATGACTTTGCCCAGATTCTCCGGGCCGACCGTATCCTGCACCATGGCGAGCCCAACGGTCCAAACCACGGCAGCGCTGATGCCCTGGAGCACTCTTGCAACTATGATCAAGGCGATACTTTGGCCGAATGCCAGCATGACGGTCGCAACAAGCAGAGCTGCCAGACCGCTCAGGAAAGGCGCTTGTCGCGCATTCGTCCGGTCCGCGACCCATCCGGCGGCCAGCGCAAAAAGCACCGAAGCGCCCGCATAGGCGGCAAGCAACCACGCTACGTATGACTGGACGTCCTCTTCGGGAATCGCAAGCCGTTCGCGGAGCATGAACGGAAGTACAGGCACGACGAGGCCGTACAGAAACAGGTCGGTGAAGAGACCCACAGCCACCGTGGCGAGGATGAAGAACGTGTTGGAGCGCCAGTGAAGGGCCCATGGAGGGTTGCTGCCCTTGTTGGCCATTATCACAATTCCTGGACGAAGCTGCCGCCTTGAGGAAGATATGCAACTCTAGAGCTTCTTTCTGTTTCGGCCTTTCTAGCAGTAGACAATCTAGAGTTTTTAGACCTTTTGGCGAGTCACCGTCATGTTTTCTTGTCTTTTCGTCCCTGCCGATCAATGACCTCATGACAACAGCCACACAAGCCGATGTCGCTAGAATCCATCAGCCTCAACATTGTGGAATCATAGTTGATTGATTCTGAGGCACTGGAAATTCAAGCAACGAGGTTAAGGAATATGCCAAGTAACGCCGCCCCGCCAAAACTGGGGTTAGGGGAGTTCAAACGCGTCATTCAGCCCTATCGTCTGTATCCCAGCGCTTTTTGCCCTGCGCCGCACATCGACGCTATTATAACGCTCAAGTTCGAAGCAAAATACAGGGTTGAATGCCGAATTCCCACTACTTCATATTCGGCGGCACAGTCTCATACTGCTCCCACTCCCTCGGGATCTTCATCACGGCGGAGCGCATGTAGATATGCACACCACCGCCCCAGTCTAGCCCCTCGACGCAGCCGCCCTTGACGCTGACGGTGGGCCGCGGTGGGCCGGACGCATCGTGGATCCGGTGGAATAGTCGCGACCCGCATGCGCGGCAGAAGTAGCAGTCCATGCTGCCGCCGCGGTCCGTCGGTCGCGTATATAGTCCCAGCTGCGCTTTTAGGTCCGGCGCCAGCGGGAACAGGTTCCCTGACGGAAATATCGCGGACGTGCCGAATGCCGACGCCGACTGCCTCTGGCACTCCGTGCAGTGGCAGTGGTACAGCGCCGTCGGCTTTGCGGTCGGCGTCGGGAACGAGACGGTGCCGCATTGGCAGCGGACCTTGAGCGGTTTTTCTAATTGCGTGGATGACATTGTGAAATGCTTAGGGCCCGATTGCAGGCGTGCACTAGCGCTACGAGGGGCGCGTATTCCCGCTGATGAGGTGATGAGTGCAGTTGGTCTAGGATAGCTCTGACACCACCTTGGCTGCCCGGCGATGGAAAGCAGTGCGACGATACTTCTCGCTGTCGGTTTTGGGCAGGCCATAGCTGTGTGGCCATAGGGAGATGAGTATAGGATGAGACAAAAGAGCTTACGGGGACTGGCACTTATCGAGGCGCTTCCCCGCACTGCGGGCCGCGTTGTCTAACCAGCTGGCCACTGCACGCTGCTCACTCATTCGGACTACTTATTGCAATTGACCAGCCGGCCGGGACAGCACAAACATGAGGCTATCCCCACATTTTCTCTCATGCAGCAATTCGTACGCTTCTTCGGCTTCATTGGTCCCCGCCTTGAGATGGTTGGCTTTTCTTGTGGTGCAACGAGTAAATTCTCAACCGTGACGCAAGTCAAAATCTCGGCACATATTCTTCATCGGATAGCCGCCTACGCTTATATGGCGGCTCGCTTTTGGACCTATGAGATGGCCGGTAGCATTCGGGGCAGCCCCTAAATGAAGACGTAACCTCTTGTTCTCGATCTTGGCGTCTGGGGGGGTCCTTATCTCCGGGGGGCTCACTACCCTGTTTGTCTTCACGGCATCCTCAATCCCTTTTGATCGGGCTATGAAGCGCGCCACCTTTTTCATGGTCCTGCGTTCCTTTTCAGCCTCTTTCCAGGCTGCTCTCTGGTTATCAGATATCCCCCTTTGTGCGTTGTTATCCCCTTCATCATTCTCACTCGCCTTACGCTTCCGTCCCCTTTTCCTTTCTGTTGGGCAGCCAATCAAGGGGATAGGAGCGCGCAGCAACTCATAATCGTTCCGGGAAGTTGGGAAAGAGTGGTGTCTCAGATACCAGCTCACCGCGCTCCTGGCTAGATTGTCGGCCCGACGGTTCCCTTCAACGCCCCGAATGGCCTTTGGCCCAATGGAACTCGAGTTTGACCTCAAATCTAGCGAGAGAACCAAGATGATTTACCAGTCTCCCAGGGGCAGAATGATAGTAAACAGCGGGCCCTGGTCTTCCCGCGTTTCCACAGTCGCCGTTGATGTGCTTCTTGATCGATAAGAGGACGGACTGTGAATCGGTGGTGATGAAACTTCCCAATGCGAGCTACTTCTTATCACTAGACTCGAAGGCACACGGGCGGTTAACCTCCATCTCATGTAATGCGATGGACTCGGCTAAATCGACCGCTATCAATTCAACTTCACACGTTGTTCTTGCGCCAACTATGGCGAAGGAGTCGTCAATCCATTTGGTTCCCTGTATGCAGCGCTTATAAGTGATGCCAGCGCCACCGACGCTTCCACGATGTGTTAAAGAACCGTCGGTAAAGAAAACAAGCCGGGGACCTAGATGAGTGGTATCTTCGTCCATTGCCTCAGCCGCAAACTTCTTGGCCTCAATGCGATACTTGATGACGACTTTCAACTCAGTTGTATTGGAAACGTGGCTTGCGGCTCCTATAGACCTTGGCTTACTCCTCTCTGGAGGACTTTGCCTTCTTTGCGCTCTTGTTGACAAGTATTAGGATTCCTTTCAAAATCACTTAGGGCTACCACGCTGCTCTCTGGCGGATCTGCCTTGGTACACTGTTGGGAATTCACCTATTATTGAGTAGTTGGTTTAGGGCTATGTGAAATTTTAGGTGATTATATAGGTGCCGTGGGACATCCGTTAATACTGCTGTTTGTTCCGACGTAACGGCATCATATCGTTGGGCTGCATGGCAATGCCAGGTGATTAAGAGATTGTGATCTCAAGTGCGTTGTAGAGTTATTACTTACTGAGTTCGGGGCCGTGGACAGTAGCTTGCCTTCCTGAGGTTGCAATACACAATTCACGTCTTCGTTAATGGAGCTCATGCTGTAAGGTTTGTGCTCAGGCACTTGGCACTGTGTTGACCTTGATAAGTGGCGCCTGGGTGTATTGTAAATTGTTTACTTGGGACATTTAACAGTACATTCGAGTAGCATGCGAGGTTATTATGATGCGTGGAGGTGGTTGAGTGGTCGATTTAGACGAATGGTAGGAAGTACAAGTCTGCACAACAAGTGTCAACATAGGGAGAAGTGAGTACTGCATAATTCGAACATCAAATGTCCTTAACCAGGAATACACCCTAGTGCATTTGTACATTTCCTTGTCCCTTAGGGGCCCGGAGGCATCTGTAAGTCATGTACCTTTCACGCTGAACTTAGGTGTTTAGGGCAAACCTGAGGCACCTATTCCACATCGGGTCCGTCGGCTATATATGTCAAAAATGCAAATCGATCTACAAGTAAAACACTTGAGCAATCAGCAGAGTGGTTAATAACAAAAGGGAGACTGTCATGCGTGAGTCCCAGTGGCAGCCCAGCTACTCTGTATTTTTGCAAAGTTCTTATAGGTTCTCCATTCGAGCCTCTGCATTTGCCTGTTTTTATTTTTGTTTTTGTTTTTATTGAATCATTTGTTTATCGCTCAGACTTCTTGTTGTATATTATGGGGCTTCTGAGGATAAACCAGGCTGTCTTTTATTATGGATATCGGACGCGCCTCTACATTCTCCCTGCGGAGTTTCTACGTTAGTGCGAAACCCTCACCATTTACTCTATATAGTGATCTTAAGTTACCGGTCGAAGGGATCTCCAACACTAGTCCCTCCTCTCTTACCAAGGATACCCACCCTCCTGTCGCAACGCGCTCAGTTTCGTTCTTTTGCCAGCTCCTACCCCCCTTGGTTGTCATATTCTGGTAAATTCCTGCTGCATTCCATTATTTTCCTGGATCTTATTGATGCTTCTGATTTATTTCGTATGGATGTGCTCGTATCGAACAGCTCGCTCTGAAGGACATATTTTAATATCGCGTTTAAACATCGTCTGCATTAACATTCTGGCTAGGTCCACATCGTCTCAAGACCTCCGGGGCTACCTAGAAACCTTGCCACTACTGTCAGACAACTCACGAAGATGATGAAACGTGTCCATCGACGGCTTTCGCGGGGATCCAGTCGAAAGAGGCACGGCAACTATAGAGGCACTAAGCTAAGCCTCAGGATGCGGATGTTCTGGCATCCATGCAAGAATCCGTCGCGATACGCATTTCCTTAAAAAAGTATAAATTGAAGCCAAGTGAGGCATAATCCTGTCAGTTTCAACAGTGTATGCCCTTGGAGGGGCGGTGATACTGTCGTTTCGAATCAGAGTGTCACCCCCCCACTTAGCTTCTGAATCACACACCTTTTTTTGTATGGCCCCTTCATAATGCATGTCAACCTTCGACAGCAACACAATAACAACGCGTTAAAGCCTTTATTATGGAAGATTCTTATGATTCACGATACTTTAAGGTGGCTGAAGTCCTAATTGCTCTTGATACGAATGCCAAACATGGCAAACGCCTTACCGCCGTACAGAAATACAACTTATTGGCCTATATTGCCGAAATGGCCTACTTTAACGCGGACCTCGCTGAAGCCTTTAACGTTAAGATTCGTACTATCTAGCGATATCGCGCTTAATATAAGGCGACCGGGCGATTCCTTATAAGCGGAATGGATTATTACCATAAGAGAGCTTTAAGGTTATTCCCTTAGGCGCTTAACGTAAATGTTATGCTGTTACGCGTTATTTCGTTACGCGTTATTTTAACTGACTGGCTATACAGAAGTTATTAAAGGAATTAGCCTATAAGCTCGACCTGTATTTCGACGAAATGTAATGGTTCCTTGCCGATTACTGCGATATATACGTAGTTATTTCCACGATTTCGGAATACTTGAAAGCTGTTAACTAAGGAAATAAAAAGCTGGAAATTAAGGCTGCGTAGGCGGATTCGGGTTAACGGACGTAATATTTCCACGCCGTTACTAAATACTTTTCCGATATGTTTGTTTTCGTAAACGAATCGGGCGTTGATAAGCGTGATGTTAACCGTCGTTACGGTTAGGTACTTAAAGGTTTTATTTCGTTTGTTCAAAAGGTTTTAAAACGAAGCCGTTGCTTTAATATACTGCCGGCGATCACTGTAGACGGGTTGTTAGATACTTTTATCTATTAGGGATATACCAACCGCGAGGGCTTTATTTTATGGTTAAAGGAAAAGGTATTGCCGTTAATAAATCCGTTTCTTCGTTACGTTCCGTATTAATGATAGATAATGTTAGCTTTTATTATTCGGACGAAATATATACGATATACGAAAAAGCTGGGGTAAAATTATAATATTTTCCTTTATATTTACTTAATTTTAGCCTTATTAAAGCGTTTTTCGGTAACTTTAAAGCTTATGTTTATCGTTACGTTAGATATACGTTTAACGATTTTCCTAACGACGAATAATTCGGGTTGTTTTTCGTAAAGTGTTACGAATGCGTTAAATAACGGAAGTAAAAGATTAAAGGCTATTTTAAAAACGCGCGCGTAGGTTGGGATTTAATTAAATAATATATATACAGTTAAAAAGTAACGTATTAAACGTTATTAAAGCTTTTCCCGTATTAAATATCTGCCTCCGTATCCGTATCCGTATTTTTTTAAGCTTTTTTTTTTAGGTGGTGTTGTTTTAGGGTACCAGTTATGCCGTTTATCGTATTTTTCGTCGTCCTAATTATTCGAAACTTTAAGGCGGTATCGACGGCGAGCTTCGGATAACTGTTCCGCTGCGTATATGGACGTTAAAAAAAGGTTAAGGGTTTGGGAGATTTATAAGAAGGTTAAGTTGTTAGTAATACGTTAATATATAAAGAGTATAAATGTTGATAGGTGTTAATATGCGTTGTAAAATTGTTGTAATTCTTTTGTTAGGTATTAGAATTTTTTGAAATAAGTTAATTTCTTAACGTTTTGCTAGTTAGAAAAAATGTACCGTTATTTAACGGATAAAAAGGGTCCATGTTGGAAAATAATCTGCTTTCCTATATATGCTGTTTATGAAAAATGTTAGCTAAAAATGGGCGTTTTTTTTCGTTGTTTTATTATTGCATTATAATTAATGGCAATAACAAAATAACGAAAGAAACGCTTATTTTTAGCTATTATTTCTGTGAAACAACTTATTTAGTCGCGAATAAGTGTTATAACCTGATTAGATTGGTTTCCGGATACGGTTATCCCGCCTGTGCTAAGAGGTTACGTAATGTGGATTAGGATGGATGTTTTAATCCATCTTTATCCTTTGATGTGGATTAGGATGGATGTTTTAATCCATTTTTATCCTTTAATGTAAATTAGGATAGATGTTTTAATCCATCTTTATCCGCCCGAGATAATTGAAGATAAATACGATCGTTATTTCCATAATTTAGATAGCTTTAGCTTGTAATAACAATTGGTTACTTAGATTTATATTTGTTATTACCAAATATAACTATTATTTTATTGTTTAGTTTTTTACGGTATTACTGTTAACATAAACCGTACGATTAAGTTTAATAATTAGTTAAGCTTATAGCCGTTATACGTTGCAAGCTTTTGTTTAGTAGTACCGTCAGACTTTGAGCAATACTCCTAATATTATGTTTCGGCGCCCCGAACCCAAGCAACAGCCTTTTGCCGTCCTGGAGGGAAATTCCGGCGATAAGCAGATACAGGGTGTGCTTAAGGCATTCCAGGCCGCCGGCCCCGATAAAGGAAAAAGGCCAGCGGAAAAGGAGATTGTACAGCTTCCTAGTTAGGAAAAGGTCGTTGGACGAATAAACGATATGTTCGAACAAATGCAACAATTCCACTAGGAAAACGTTTAATTTAAGGAACGGCTGGACGGTACTATTGCCGGAAAAGAGCCAGAACAAATCATTAAGTTATTTAAGCCCGACCTTTTCGACGGAACTTCAACTTAACTGCGGTTATTTTTAATTTAGTGCCGAACGTATTTTCGTTACTTTTTTATTATTTTGGCGCTTAATGCGGTTCGAGTTAGTTTCGTAACGGGACGATTTACCGGTAACGCGGTTAAATGGTTCGAACCCGTTTTACGAAAGTATATTTTTACCTTATTAGAAGAGCAAACGGAAACGGTATAACGAGTTTATAATGATTATATAAAGTTCGAAAGGACATTTAAGAAGGTATTTGGAATGGTGGACAAAAAAATAAAAGCAGAAATGCAGATTAAGGACTTATATTAAAAAGGGTTAACGTTTAACTATGGCAATACCCTAATCCAGTTGGCTTCGAAGTTGGATTGAAACCAGGAAGTATTAATGGCCAGATTTTTTAACGGCTTAAAAAGAAAAATCCAGGAAGAGCTATTTAAAGAGGACCGACCTTAATATTTAATGAATTATATCGCGATAGTAGTTAAGATCGACGATCGACAGTACGCCTAAAAAACTCGATATTTTAAAAAGCGTAATAATAATAAACCACGATACCCCGCCAACATTTTAGCACCACGACAAACCAATACCTTTTACGGTATTTAATTAGGACCTATAGAATTAGGAGCTATTTAACCAAAAAACGGAAAGTCTTTTACTTATTATAATTATAGCAAACCTGGACATATTGTACGGAAATGCAAAAGCCCGAAAAAAGTACACTAGGTTCCGGTCCCCGAAAATCAGCATAAAAAGGGGCTTAGCGACAAAAAAATAATTAACATAATTCGAGTTAGAAATAACGACGAACCCTTATTATTCGAGGTATAACAAGGAATGCGGAAGGCGAAAAAGTTGTTCCAGGAAGCGGCCCAGAAAGCAAGGAACGCCGAGTTCGCCGTTGCCCGGTAGATGAAGGAACATAACGGGTGGAAAAAATTGATCGAGGATATACTAGTAACCCGTATACAAAGGAAACGGCAGCAGCTTGTTAACTAAGTTAAAGTCCATACCTGGCTACGAAAGCACCAAATATGAACGGAGGAACTGTATCCGGGAAAAGCTAATCGATACGGAAAAATCCCTGCAGTTAACTGCAAACGCCCGCAGTGTAAGGCATACGAGGACGAGAAAGAATATATCGTACGGAAAATCACTTGCATATAACGATAAGGGTTTGATTTTTACAGCCGAACCGGAAGCGATCTAAGAAACCAAAGATGGTACTGTTATATCCGCGAAGTAGCAACAATAAAGGAAATCGACGAACTAGCAGCAGCAAGAAGCTAGCTAGAAGGAAAGCACTATCTAGCAGGGAAACCTTAATGCTATTATAACTAATATAATTATCAAATACAAAAAGAACTAATCCAAAGAACGATGGAAAAATACTGCCAGAAAATGATTACCGACCTAGGAATTTAATTAGCCCATATAAGAAATCCGGAAAAACGAACGGCCATATAAGAAAAGATTCGCTCCTTTTCAAATAAAAGCTGAAAGATTCCAGGATTAAAATATATTACTAAGGAAGCATTTCAAAGTTAAGTGGAATATTTAACAGCGACGTTACGTCTACAGGAAAAGCAGCTAAAGTAAATTTAAAACGAAAACAAAAGATTCGGAAAAAAAATTTAACAATTCGAAAACAACCTAAAAGATTTAAGCCACCTATAATAAACCTTCAAGCTGGCAAAATAAACGAAAGTAAACAACAATACCTTAAAAAGGCTTTAAACGTAATAAAAGCAATACGAAAGAAACCAATTATAGTTAAAGTACGAATCAAAAATAAGCAATATACCGCATTTATGGATTACGGAATATAAAAAGGCAATTATATTGCCCTAAAAGTAGTTAATAAATTACGATTACCATGGAAAAACAAGGAATACCTTTACGAGGTCGAAAACGCTAAAGGACAATTATTCGGTTACGACGATAAATAAGTCCGCTACGAAATTAATTACCTTAAAACCTTTGTCGAAGGAAAAAAACAAATTATTAGTTTCGACGTTATCGGCATCGAAAATTATAACATAATCCTAGGGTTACCATAGTTAAAACAATATAATCCGGCCATTAATTGGAAAATTTACGAAATAAATTACGATTTATTTTTTATAAATAAGCCAAAAAATAAAAGATTTTAATATTCGATCGATAAGGTAAACGAATATAGGCATAAAGATACGACAAAAACTTTATTACCCAAAAATATACGACATATTAAAGAAAAAGGGTATAACCGAAAAATACGACGTATTATCGTTAACCTTAAAGCAAAATTTAAACAAATAAATAACGATTTGGAACGACCGCCCGAAAAGTCGCCAGAATAAATAGCTAAGGTACTTTTACAGTACTATAAATACGATAAATTGTTTAATAAAAAACTTAATACCAAATTACCAAAGTATAACGAATGGAACCATAAAGTAATCCTTAAAAATGGCAAAAGTACCGCCTTTTATCCAATTTACAACCTAAACCATGCCGAACTATACGCATTCCGCGATTACCTAAAGGACAGGCTTTAAAAAGGATGGATTCGACGTTCCAAGTTATCGGCCGGATACCCTATATTTTTCGTACCAAAGAAAAAGGGAAAGCTTCGACTAATAGTAGATTACCGATAATTAAACGACATCATAATTAAAAACAAAACGCCGCTACCATTAATTACTGAAATAAAAAATTGCCTGCATAAAGCAAAATGGTTTACAGTTATTAACCTTCGAAATAATTATAACATAATACGAATTAAAGAAGGACATAAATAAAAAATAACCTTTAAAACGAAATACGGCTTATACGAATATTTGGTTACCCCTATAAAATTAACTAACGCGTTAATAACCTTTTAACGAATAATAAACTATATATTAAAAAAACATTTAAATATTTTTGTCGTTTGTTATCTCGACGACATTTTTATTTACTTAAAAACGGAAAAAAAATACGAAAAATACGTTTATTAAGTCCTATAAACGTTATAAAACGCCAAACTTCTGGTTAATACTAAAAAAAGCTACTTTTACAAACAAAAAATCGAATTTTTAAAACATATTATTACGCCAAAACAAATTCGCATAAACCTTAAAAAACTGTTAGCAGTTAAGGATTAAGTATAACCCGTTAATATCAAGGAAATATAATCATTTCTTGGATTCGCTAATTATTACCGACGATTCGTACGCAACTTTAGCAAAATAATTATGTTATTAACGGAATTTACTAAGAAAAATAAACCATTTAAATAAACGTTAAAAAAAGATACAACTTTTTAACGGATTAAGAACGCCTTTATTAGTAAACCAGTATTAATTATGTATAACTTAAAGCGACCAATAAAGCTAAAAACTGATATTTCGAATTATGCCTTAAGAATTATAATTGGACATCGAAACAATTAAAAAAAACTTTACTTTATTGCGTTTTACTTTTACAAGTTATATAAAGCTGAATTAAATTACCTTATTTACGATAAGGAATTCCTAACTATTATTAACGCCTTTAAAAAGTTTAAATATTACCTTAAAGGTAACATACATTAAATCAAAGTATATACGGATTACAAAAACATCGTACATTTCTCTACGATACGAAAACTTGTCGGAAAATAATTGCGTTACGCAGAAAGCTTTTCAAAATACGATTACGTTATTATCCATCGTAAAGGATCAGAAAATAGCAAAACGGACGCATTTAACAAACGACCTAACCTGAAGGAACCTAAAGTTAAGGTACAACAAACAATTTTCGATATTACACCCGAAAAATACTTAAAATAACGACGAATTACTGCGATACGAATAATACCAACTAACTTATATTAACGCATTTAATAATATAATGCCAGTTAGTTAACAAAAAACTAAACAAACAAAATATAAGTTTTAAAGGACCTATAAGAAAACTTAATACGAAAAATACATAAATACCGATTACATAAATATCCAGAAATCTACAAAACCTTAAAACGCTTATAACGAATATATTATTTTCCTAAAATAAAGGTTACGGTATAAAAAGTAATTCGATAATGTTATATCTGCGACAAAGCAAAAGTATAACGACATAAACCTTACGGAAAACTATAACTTTTATTAATCGCTAAACGACTATAAAATTTAATTACGTTTAATTTTATTATTAAACTTTCCTTATCGGAAAACCCGGTTATAAAAGTATATTATAATAATATCTTCGTAATTATTAATCGATTTACAAAGTTTTCTTATTTCCTACCTTATAACGAAAATACTAATACGAAATAACTTATATACATTTTCCTTAGATATATTTTCAACGTTTACGGACTTCCGATAAAAATAATATTAAACCGAAATATTACCTTTACTTCAAAATTTTAACAAAAATTAATAACTTAACTTAGATTAAATCATAAATTATCTAGCATATTTAAACCTTAAACAGATAAACAAACAGAAAAAACCAACCAAACGCTAAAAACGTACTTACGATATTATATTAATTACGAACAGAATAACTGGGTTAAAAAGTTATTAATTACACAGTTAGCTTATAATATTAGTTACTACGAAAGCATTAAAACGATACCAACAACTGCCAATTTTGGATTTATACCTAAAGTTTACCGAAATTTACAAAAAAATAAACCAGCTAACGTTAAAGTAATCTTTATATTAAAATAACTAAAGCAGCTATACGCAAATATAAAAACAAAACTCGAATTCGTACGTAACTAAATAAGCAAATATTATAACTAAAAAAGGTTAAAAGGATTAACCTTTTCGGAAAGAAAAATGGTTTACCTAACCACCAAAAACATTTAAACTAAAAAACCAAACAAAAAATTCGACTTTAAATACATCGGCCCGTATAAAATTATTAAGAAAATTTCAGAAAATAACTATAAATTAAAGCTGCCAGCAAAGGTTAAGCTTTATCTAATCTTTTATATTTCCTTACTAAAATTAACAGCCGATACGATCAAAATCTATACGGGGCAAAAAAACGAAATAAAAGAAAAGTTACCTAAGTACGAAGCGGAAAACATACTGGATACACGAAAAAAGAAAGGATTTACCTAATATTTAATTAAGTGAAAAGATTACCCAAATTCTAAAAACACCTGGGAACCCGCGAAAAACCTTATAAACGCTTAGCGTTTTTTAAAAAATTTCCATCAGCAGCGTCGACGTCCGCGAAATTGAAATCGCCAAAGGACGGATTCTGTAAAACGGCCTCCTAATTAAATGCTTTAAATGCAAAAAATAGTTATTGTTATTCCTGTTCGAAGCGTTTTTATGCTTTAAATTTATCCAAAGAAGCGATACCGCGCCGAATTAACTTTAACGCCTTATCTTTCAAAATAACCTATTGTTTTTTCAGACGCAGCAAACGAAATATAACCTTTGATATTCGTTCGGAAACGTGTTGCATGTCTTGCTAAGCCTGGACGAGTTCTGCCTCGGCGGCCTGCTGCGCCAAGTCAAAACGGTCTTTCTTACGGCTAACGTTGTTCAAGGAAAAAAAAGGGATGCCGGAACTATCGCATTTGCGGTTGTAAAGAACATATTCGTAACAGCGACGAAGGTCTTCAATCATATTACAGGTAAAGCCATTATTAAAGCAGGGCGTATACGGCATTACTTCCGAACCAAACTTTTCGATATGCGCAGCAAGCGAGGTGTTGCTTTCCTTTTGATTAGGACGACTGCGTGGCTTACGGTTAGCTAGACGACCCGACATGATGAAAAAAAAAAAAAAAAAAAAAAAAAAAAAAAAAAAAAAAAAAAAAAAAAAAAAA